>PVKA01008541.1:0-72572 GCA_004027165.1 Ctenomys sociabilis
GCGGACAACGAGGTAGATGAGGAGGAGGAGGAAGGTGGGGAAGAGGAGGAGGAGGAGGAAGGTGATGGTGAGGAAGAGGATGGAGACAAGGAGGAGGAGGGTGGGAAAGAGGAGGAGGAGGAGGAAGGTGATGGTGAGGAAGAGGATGGAGAAGAGGATGAGGAGGCAGAGGCAGCTACGGGCAAGCGGGCAGCTGAGGACGACGAGGATGACGTCGTGGATACCAAGAAGCAGAGGACCGACGAGGATGACTAGACAGCAGAAAAAGGAAAAGTTAACTAAAAAAAAGGCCTCGGTGACCTATTCACCCTCCACTTCCCGTCTCAGAATCTAAACGTGGTCACCTTCCAGTAGAGAGGCGCCTGCCCGCCGCGGCAGCGCCACCAGCAGACACCGATCTCCACCGCCGCCCCACCGAAACCACACGCGAATTTGCAACAGGGAGGAAAAAGAACCAAAACTTCCAAGGCCCTGCTCTTTTTCTTAAAAGTACTTTAAAAAGGAAAATTTGTTTGTATTTTTTATTTACATTTTATATTTTTGTACATATTGTTAGGGGTCAGCCAGTTTTGAGGATCCACGGATGACCAAAACCAGCCTTCGGAGCGTCCTCTGTCCTACTTCCGACTTTACTTGTGGTGTGACCATGTTCATTATAATCTCAAAGGAGAAAAAAACCTTGTAAAAAAAAGCAAAAACAACAACAACAAAAAACAAAAAACAATCTTATTCTGAGCATTCCAGTACTTTTTTTGTGTATGTACTTAGCTGTACTATAAGTAGTTGGTTTGTATGAGATGGTTAAAAAGGCCAAAGATAAAAGGTTTCTTTTTTTCCTTTTTTTTGTCTATGAAGTTGCTGTTTATTTTTTTTTGGCCTGTTTGATGTATGTGTGAAACAATGTTGTCCAACAATAAACCGGAATTTTATTTTGCTGAGTTGTTCTAAAAAAAAAAAAATATGAATTTGGGATGACACAAAATTTCAGTCCAAAGCATGCTATTTTAGTCTGACGGACAAATACTGTAGTACTGCTTCGTGTTGTAGTCTTCCTTATATTTAAATAATTGAAATGTCGAGTAACTGCTCCTTGTCATATTCTATAATGGAACCCTGTACTGAAAGAGATGGAAAATGCTTTGCACCAAGGAAGTAAAAGGCAACCAACTTCATTACACTGGTGGGCTGATTGGAGACAGTTCCCAAGGCTTGGCTCTAGAGCTGGCTTTGGGCTGAGTTTACATAGGTTTTACAAGTGTGAGATACAAAAGCTTAAAAGCCTGGTGAGTTCTGTTGGATAACATCAGTTATTCTTTATTGATGTTCAGAAAGTCTGTGAAAAAAGATAGCAAACGAGGTATGCTTGGGGGTCAGCAGCTGGGTGCGGTCAGACAAAGCCAGGTCTGGTTGTCTGTGGGTGGAGCAGGGTGGAGCCATTCAGACTGAGTGAGTCTAGGGAATGAGCTTTGTGGTGGGCTGCATGATGTCACTTTATCTACAGTGTCTGACTACTAGTTGATTTTTTAAAAAATCCATCCCTGTGAAAGGAATAGAATCTATTCAATGGGAAGAGAGAACTGGGATGAGGGAAAGGACAGAAAAAAAAAAGGGGAAAATGCATATTTATGTATGTTTGGGGTAGCTAGGATAACTGTACACCTGACTTCTGCTCATCTATTGATAAGAAGCGATTATTTTTTTTCCATTTTGTCTTCTTTTTAATGTCTTGTAACTTTTTTTTTTACCAATTTTTCAAGTTGTATTTGTTGTCTCAACTAATTTGAAGATAACAATATGTAATACAACAAACATTGTCTAATTCCTGTTATTTTGCTTAGTGAAATTCTGTGTCCATCCTTTTTCTTTTTTTTTAATCATTCTGTGTTCTCTTTAAAGAAAAGTCCCTCTCAAGTCCAATGATGCATCTGGAAAATGATACTACCTTTAAGTATTGTATTCAGAACAGCTAGATAATAATCAATTTATAATTACAGTAGTGACCCAGACCTAAACTGGAACAATAGATAGTAAAGGTCAAAGTATCTTTACCACACACATTTTGTAGATCATCACAACCCATTAGCCTGGAGTGACTGTGCAGAGAAAATAATGAATTTTACATATTTATTGATACATACTTTCCTATGGAATTATTAAATTCTATATTTTCAATAAAATTACCTCCATTTTCTTTCTTTTTTTTTCTTTCTTTTATTTTGTTTTGGTGGAACCGGGGATTGAACTCAGACCCTTGGGCTTGCTAGGGAAGCACTTATTCTACTGAGCCATCTCCCCAGCCCTTCCATTTTATTTCTAAATAAAATTATTGTCACCAAATTTAAGAAAGGGACAAAACATAATTTTATACAAGTTTCAAGATTCCAGATTCCTTCAAAATATTAACTTTGATGACATCACCTAATTTTCATAAATATAATTATTTTTATCTTTTAATGCATAGTTTATACATTTGTTTAGTCAAATCACATGAATAATTCCCTCCTATTATATACTTATTTTACAATTAAATGCTTTACAATTAGGTAAAATAAGACTTAATAGACATTGTACTATTTGGTTTAGCAATAAAATTCCAGTTATTGTAGCACATGGACAGAGTTGCTAGGTATGTGTTCTTCCAAGAAGGACATGTTGCCCAGGAAGGGAGTCTGACAGCCTTTAGCTGTTGCCACCTGGAAAGATCATTTCATTGCTGAGCTTCTCCCAGTTCCAGTGATTGACTTGAGTACACATTTTTGGGCTCGGCCATTTGGATCTAATATGGGTAAATATCAAATGCCACTTTGGTTTCCTTTCTGTTCCTATGCTTGATACATATTTTATGTGCTATTACAAAGTGACTTCTGACCCTTTTCAGTCTTGTTTTTTCTGTGCTAAAGGGATTGATTGTCAGACCCACTCACAAAAAGATCCTGAACATTCAGTTCTGTTCTGTAGCTGCTCCTGGGGAACCCCAAAAATGAAAGGTGCTGCTTGGAGTAGCCAAGGATGACAAGGTACAGTTTTGGAGCTGGGTCACGTGGTCTCAGGCTGGCAATGAGAACTTTAGATGTTGATAGCTAGGTCAGAGATATCCCAAGTACAAGGTAATGCTACAGTGGTTAAAATGTTATAGATAAACTGAGATAACACGATGGTGAAGCAAGTATGCTCACTGAATAAATCATGTATGTGAAAATAACAGACAAAATTAGACATAAGAAAGAGGAGACTGGTTGACTGGTGCTAAAGTAATTTGAAGATCTAAGAAAGATATTGAGCTTCTAAATGAATTATTTCTAATCTCTTCATAAGAAAGATGGGTGCTCTTTAATATTCATTCTGTATATTGTACTTATTCTCACATTAGCTTACTTGAGAAGATTGCCTGTGATTCATAACAATTCTTTCTTCCAGATATAGTTTGAAAAAATTATTAATACAAGGAATTAGCACTTGAGAGAAGTTAAATACTTTTGTTGAATGAATAGATGTCTTTATATACCTAGCATGTGGCAGCAAGTGACAGTAGAAACTACATGCATGATTTTTATCATTTCTCAAACTAGAATCATGTGCAATATAAAGACATTCATTAAAAATGCCACAAATAATTATAATTGTGGTAAAACAGCATTATCATAGGGTACCTCTTTATCTGATAAGCAAAAATTAAGGTTAAGATATCGGAACATCAGGAAAACAGATACAGAATTATCATAAAAATAGTAACAAAGGATCAGGGAAGATAGCTCAGTGGTCTAAGTGCCTGCCTGGCAAGGATCCAGGTTTGATCAAATCCTGTGCCTGCCCTGAAACTGGGCATAGTGGTTCGTACCTGTAATCCAAGCCCTGGGCAGGATAAGGCAGGAGGATCACTATGAGTCTGAACTGTATAATGAGACCCTGTATCCAATAAAGAAATAAACAAATAAATAACAAAAATGAAAATAGTTGTTAAAGGGCAGACTCAGCAAACATGCAATACGAGTTCTAACTAAATGCAACAATGAGAGCTGTAACCAACAGCAAATGTACTATATCAACAGAAGATAAGTTTGATAACACTTCTGTGTCTTCCATAAAATAGGACGTATTTTAGGAAAAAGAAAAAATATTCCACTTCACTTAGAAAAACTCATGCTGGCAAATATTAGCTTTTCGTGCCTGAGACATTGAAGTAAATTCTCTTCCGTAATATTTTCTTCTTTCTTCATCCTTATTCAGTCTGACATCATTATTTACACCCTCCTAAGCAAATATTTGTGCAGTTATGTTTGCTCTCTGATTAGCTACTTCAAAGCAACAAATTTGTATGCCAGCAAAAATATGAAGCGCGTTATTTGTGGAATTGTATGGACTACTTCAAAAAACTGAAAGAAAAATTGGCCAGAAAGAAAGACGATGTTTAAGACAAGCCTGTTAAAAACAAGTATTTATATGTTTTAAAACCCAATTTTATCAGTAGCAAAGAATGGCTATGATTGAACAAAGGACATCAAAGTGAAAAGATTAAAACATGGTAGTTTTTAAAAAAATATTGATTATGCTAATTGAAAATTTGGGTATGAGTTGTTTTTGTCTCTCTTATAATACAAAGTCATCTTTAAAAATAAATTCAGGAAATAGCAAAATTTCTCTTTGCACATTCGAAAAAATTTCATAATACTTTTATAATAAACTGTTCAGTGTATTTTATTTAACTCTGTGAAATATTAGAATAAGTTTTTGGATTCTCTGTTAAGCAACATAAATATTTGGGGTTTTTTCATTATTATTATTTTTTATATATTTAGGACAGAATCTCAGTATGCAGCTCAGACTCGTAGCGATGTCGTATTTTCAGCCTCCCCAGAGCTGGGATTCCAGGCATGTGCACCACACCCTGAACGGGTCTCCGGCTTAGCGCGCCTTGCAACGGAGCCTGCACCGCCAGTGGAGCTAAGGATGGAAACCCGGTCTCTGCGCTGGCCTGAGTAGGCACCGACTCCCCTGCGCTGTCTTGCTGGCCCAGTTAAGAATGTTTAAGATTCTGAGTGTTGGCACTAAGAGGAGATTCAAAGGATACATAAATTGTAGAGAAGTTTTAGAATATTTGATTGACACACTTGACAGTTTAAAAATTTATTTTATCAGTTGTCTCTGGCAAAATAATATTTGGACTAGCAAATATTTAGTCAAAGCTTTTTGTCGAAACTAGTGCTATAAAACGCCTGCTGGCAATTCCTAGCCTCCTTGCTTTCTGTCCAACCTAATTTGTTTTACTTCCCCCAGCGCTGGATTTCAACGTCCTAGCCAATTAAAACAACCTATGTTCCCCCTTTACAGGCTGCTACAACTCAATCTTTTTCTCTGCTGTCCATCATTGAAGGCTATTCGTGACATTTGAAATCTGCTGTTGTTTTCATAGGGCACTATATTTTCCTTAATTATTATTATGTTTCCAAATCCTGATCATGAATTTAAATTGAGAATTTAAATGGAATTACTTTATTTGTGAGAATAGTTTTTTCTTTAATCTGTTTTTAAATGAAAGAATGACTTGGAAGAAGTGATAAAAGTTAATCATTTAATGAGTATATGGTTGCTATTTTAATATTTTAATATTAATACAATATGATATTGAGTTCACAACAATAATATATTTTGAATATCATTACAATATTGACAAAAATTATGATGGAGACTGTAGACAAGGAATAATTATCAGGTTCTTTAAAGAAATTAGAAATAAGATATATGTGGTGTTTCACACCTTTGATTCCAACACCCTAAGAGGCTGATGTAGGAGGACAGAGGGACCTAATTTAAATCACAGTTTGGGAATCTTAGGCAGATTCCATGCAAAGTAGCAAAAAATCAATAAATGTGTTTAAAGTTATATTTTGTTGTGAAAGCCCTATTTCAATGTTTAATACCACAAACACGAAATTATAAATGAATAATTTATATAAAATGAGTAATAAATACTTATTAATAATTTCAGGGCTGGAGAGATTGCTCAGAGGCATTAGTGTCTTCCTAGCAAGTGCAACGTCCTGAGTTTAATCCCCGGCACCAATAATAATAATAATAATAATAATAATAATAATAAATTTAGAGCGTTTAAGATGAACCTGTTTCAAAATTAATACAATTTTACCTTAAATGAATTATCTGTAAAAATCAATGATGAATATATTATTTATTTCTGAACAAAACTGAACAATGCATATTCATATATATTTTTTTAATTTCAATATAAGGCAATTAAATATACATAATGCAAAACTGAACAATATTATTCAAGAATAGTTTTGTTATATGTACCTGGAAGGGGAGATACCATGATCACGAAGGTGGTTTTCCCAGGGAGAGGCTTACCTATTGCACTCCAGATGTGCTGACCCCTGCAATTTCCCCAAATTTGGGAAACTCCACTGCGTAATTTGTGGTAGTGGGGAACTGTGTTCATGCTTACTCCTGGAAAAAAAAGAATAGTTTTGTTTATAGTGAGAATATTTGGAAAAGACACAAGCAATAGGTAATAATAAAAGATGAAATATATTTTAATAGGGCTAGCATTTGAAGAAATTACACTAAATTCTAAGATCATCTGCTTCAGCAGTACTTCCACTGTGCACTTGAGAAATATACATCAGAAAATTATGTAAAGTGTGAAAAGGAATTAAGCCTAACTTGAATATTTCAAATTTCTAGAAAAACATGGTTTGTTTTTAGCTTATGTTTCTAAATTCTCTGTATTTTTCTTCTCTCCAATTAGCACATTATAAAACCTCAAAAATTGAACTTAGAAAATAGATCCATATTTCATATCTCATATACCACACCCAAAGTCACCAAGCTTTGAAAAGTAAAAGTAGACCTTATTAGATGTTAAAACTGCATCTGTAGTCTTTACAGAAGCCTGTCAAGTACTAGCCACTTTTGACATGGACAAAAAAAAGTAATATATATATACATACATATATATTAGTATATATATATATATATATATATATATATATATTCAACTGTATTTTAGTACAGGGTCTAAAAGTCCTAATTACACAGATCGGACTTCTAGTGATCCTCCTGTTCTCAGCCTCCCAAGTGCTAGGAATTCAGGCATGGGCTACCACACCCAGTCTCACAGCCTCAGCATGCCCTAAGGAGCGGTGCCTGTGCCACAGGGGGATCGAATCCCAGTCATTGTGCCTAAGCAGGCACTTTAGTTTACTGAGCTCCTGCCTGGCCAGCTACACATACACATACATATAATATATGAATTATATTATATAATTCATATGAATCAGGTGACTCAAATATCATGTGCAAATCATATTGTTTCCCAAGTGTAAGAAACTGAAAGAGTAAGTAACATCCAAAATGTACAATGGATATCATGAAAGGAAAAGAACCTGCCAAAAAAGAAGGAACAACTGGGATGGGGAAAAGGAGAAAAGAAAGAAGGAAAAATTAAACGTACAACTAATATATTATATACTCATTGAAAGGAAATGTTAGTCCTTATACTCTGCAATCAAGTTTGTATGCCTCTCTTCATAATGTAAGCAATACTACTTTGGAGATAACAAATCTTGCTACTTTGAAAATAACAGTATGTGATGCAATAACCATTGTTGATTTCTCATAAACTTGTTTTAGAACTTTGTGCTATTTTTATTGTTCTTTTTTCCCTTTTTTATGTACTTAGTACAGGTTCTACAAGGCCTCACTACACAGATTTGACTAGCAATGATCCTTCCTGTTTTTCAGCCTCCCAAGCCCTGGTTTACAGCTGTGCCCCCATGTCCAGTCTCATTCACTGTCTCAACATGCTTCATTGATGGGGCCAGCACAGCAGGACAGGGATTGAATCCCAGGCCCCTGCGTCTGGCTAAGTAGGCTCTTTAATCAACTGAGCTATCTGGACAGCTCATGCTTTTTCTCTTTATAAAATAAAAACCAATGTTACATTATCACTAAATGTGAAATTCATTGCACTTTTCTTTTTAATCTTTCCTTTTTTTTTTTTTCTTTCAGAACCTGGGCTTGAACTCAGGCCCTTTCACTTGCTAAGGAAGCGCTTAATCCACTGAGCTATCTCCATGGCCCCATTACTGTGATTTTTCTTTTCTTGGCAATATATGCATCATTTATATTTTTAAATATGAGAGACTATTTGATCCTACTGTACTTTGCTTAACTATTATTTCTTTATTGAATTTATTTATTTATTTATTTATTTATTTATTTATTTATTTATTTATTTATTTCCTGGTCATATTACCAGTTCAGTTCCACTAGGAAGCTCAGAGAAATTTGAATTTTTCTTTTACGTAGTTTGCAAATCAGTGGATAGGTGGGTATACTGAAAAAGTTAATATCAGGAATTTCTAACAATAAATAATTGGATAAGGAAAAACGGAAATTAAAAGAATAAGAAGCTAAAAAGATTTTCAAGTAGTAAGTAGAATTGATGCACAGTGATTTGTCTTTTGAGGATTAAATAAAGATGATACACGGTTATTCGACTTGTTTGGTTTTAATACTAAAAATGTTTCATACAAAAAATGGAGGGGGGCAGAGAGATAGGAAGAGAGAGATTTTTATAAAATTCTTGGTTCAACATTTTTTTGTTTTGTTTTGTTTTGTGAACCGAGGATTAAACTCAGGCCCTTGCGCTTGTGAGGGAAGCACTTATTCTACTGAGCCATCTCCCCAGCCCCTCAGTGTTTCATGAAATTTTTTTATCAAGTGATTTTTGTGGAGATTATGGCATTTTGAAATCAACAATTTTGAGCTCTCCCTTGTCTTATAGATTGAAAGATACTGAAGTGTGCTGTAAAGTATAGGAACTGTAAACTGAAATATATTCAAGGTTGTTTTGTTTAATCTGTTGTGCTCTACCTTTATGGTGTAGGAGAAATTACTCTCATAGTACTTATGAAATCCCTTAATCTTCTTACCTCATTTTCGTAAATTTAGTGGTGTAGTTACCATTATTTAGAAAAGAATGGTGTATGCATTAAGATAGGTTCAAGTCCCAACTGGGCTACAAGGTAAATTCAATTCCTGCTTGACAGAACAACCCCAATCTCAAAAGTCTAAAAAAACCACAACAGAAGATCTCAAACATGAAAAAAATTATAAAGAGTTGAATGTATTTTTAGGCATTTCTCTTTTGCCTAAAGTGGATTCAGAATAGGACTACATTCTTACTATTACACAGAAACTATCTCAAATTTTTGTTTGAAACTGTAAAAATATCCATTTAGCTGGAATCTAATTATTCCACCTAAAGTGATTTCATCATGTGTCAATAATGCATTTTTCAAAATAATAATAATAATAATAAAAATAATAATTTTTCAAAATAATGCATTTTTTAGAGATCTTTTAGATCGAGAACATTCCAAGAATTCATGGTATCAATATTCCATGTTTCTAACTTTAGTTTTAAAGGGATAAATAGGCTTGTGGAACCTACCTGCCAATTGACATCTACAGTGATGATGGTTGGGGAAAGCAGAAAATAGTGCCTACGAATCTATTGTTAGAGATTATATCTAGATTCCCTGCCCACCAGAGCCCATGCTTTCATACACTGACCTTTTAGAAGATGACATCACGAGTGGGTGTGTTACTGGTCATAGTTATATGACACTGGATTAGTTCACTGACTCGTAGCATGGTGCTCAGAGGTGAAGTCACCGTGGCTATCGCCTAAAGAGGATACGTTCCCTCTTACTTCAGGTGAGCTCTGCTTCCAGCTGGCTATACCAGAGCTGTGTCTTTTCTGCCACACTACCATTCCTTGGAGCCAGCCAATGAAGAACTGAAACTATAAGCTAAAATAAACTTTTTTCCACCTTTAATTAAAGCTAACATGAAAATTAAATTTTCTGACTATTATATTACACTGAGTTGCGTTCAAATAGAATGCTATGTCTACCCTGTGAATTCTGTTTAACTCCCTACAATTGAAGCATTTGGGTACTTCCATGTAATGCTCAAGGGATTTGAAAGTTGTTAGTTACGTAGTACCGAAATGTGAAAGTGCTAAAGATACTCATCTAGCAAGCTCTGGAACTCAGAAAAGGCAAAGTAAGTAAGCAAAGAGAGAAAAGATTTTCCTTTGAACTGAAAGGAAAGGATGCTAAATGGTTAAATCATTCCTATTACTTAAATTGCTTTCCAACCTCGATTACTGCTCACCTCCTATCATTCCAGGAAGAATAGATTGATGTTGTTCTTCAGTCATAAAGGTGAATGTTTGAGGAAGAATATACTCAGGTTTCTTACTTTATTATTTTCCAGTTAGTAGGAAACTATAAATATTTATATGCATATTTTCTAACAATATGTTTCTAGAAATTATAAGTGGCCAATTTAATGAGTTCCAGTAGGTTCTCTTATTAACATTAGCCATTAATAAGGCTTTTAAAACAAAGTTCTTTCATTTATAGTCACTCGTTTTTTGCTGAACCTTGAAGAAAAGTGTACAAACACATCTATATTTGTGGTTACTTAGGCATCACCAACTTCCAAATTTATTCTTTTATAATTGGTCAGTCATGTACATTTAATAATTCCTACTTAAGCTGCTTAAGACAAATTTATATTTTACAGATACAATTTTAAAACAGCATTGAATCACTGTAAGTAATAAATGTGTTTCAAGCAAAAGAATTATGTTTAATTGTTCTGGGTTTAAAATTTTCAAAAATTATACATGGACATTCTTCCCTATTGCTGTGAAGTAGACTGCATTTATTTGTGCTGTGAAATACTGAAAGGAGGTAATGATGGACTCCTGACTAAATGACCAGATTTGTGTATTTTAAAACATTTGAATTTCTAAATGAACTTTTTCTATGATCTATTCTTAAAATTTATCTTTAAAAATTAATTTGGAACCAAAAAGTATGACTTAAATATTGTGGTTATATGTCTGAAAATCATTATTATAATGACTGATACTCTAAAATACACAAAATAAAGTTTATTAAACACGTTATTTCAAAGATCAATACAGTGTATGCAGTTGAGTGCCTCACAATTTGCTGATTTAAATGACCAGTGGTGCAGACGAGTTTCATCATTAGAAACATCTTAATCATGAAATGATGACTGAGATTTTCAATGTTTTATTTTTTGTAAAAATGAACTTCCCAGAGGATATTTTATCCAGGCATTCACTCTTATTTTTGTTCTTTTCTGGTAGAAACATTTAGTCCTTTCTGATGAAATATGAACCATCCTCATCCGAGTGAAGTCAATTTGAGTATAAATACAAGGGAGTAAATGTCTGAAGGAACAAATGACCCCAGAGCAAATCACTAAGGAAATTGGATGAACAGTTACATGCTCAATCAGTGAAGCATAATTAATTGCATCAGATATGTATCTAGAAAACAGCATAGTACCTCTATTGATTAAGTAAGTCTGTAAAACATCTACTCAGTTTATTATTTCTGAGCCTTTTCCTGGAAATTTCTTCTACAAATAAATCAAACACAAAATAATAGAACCCTTTGAAAATTTCCAGTACACTATATTTCACTATCTATGATTTCTACAATTGATATTGGAAAGATGACAAAAGAAAAATAAAACACACATACAGCAAAGAAAAAAAGAGACAAGAAACATACAAGCTCACAAAATATTAATAAATATACAAGACAGCAAAATTTAACTGAGACAAAATCATCACAGCATTTAGAGAATACTGTGCTTTCTTTTTCTTTTTCTTTTTTCTTTTTTTTTTTTTTTTTTTTTTTTTTTTTTTTTTTTTTTTTTTTTTTTTTTTTGTCTTTTTGAGACAGGGTCTCACTATGCAGCTCAGGCTGGCCTTAAGCTCACTTTGTAGCTCAGGCTGGTCTCGAACTCACAACAATCCTCCTGCCTCAGCCTCCCAAGTGCTGGGATTACAGGCATACGTCACCACGCCCGGCTTGTGCTTTCTTATTGCAGGGCAGAACATGTTTCTATTTCAATACCAATTTTATTGGGATACCTGACATACATAATGCTCATGTTCATATAGTGAAAGTGTCCCTGTGCATATTATACCTCAATTCCTTTCTTCCCCATTCCCCTCCCTTCCCTGGACCCATTCTTGAAGGAGAAAAGTGAATTCCCAATAACGACCTTTCTGAAAAAAAATTGAACTCAGTTAAATGCAATAGTGACATTGCCAGGGAGCTCACACTTTACACCACATATTATATGGTGTGGCTGTTTTCAGATTTCTGAGTTTTAGAATGTCCTATGCTATACTGAAAGTTTGAAACAATCTATTTACTAAACTACATTACTTGTGGCAGAGTCCTTGACAAGTAATGGGCTTTTATTTTTTCTTTGCTTCGATAGATCTTGACTGTCTGCCTTTGTTAGAACACAACTGAGTAACTTTGACTATTGCCTTCAAAGGTAATGTCTCAGTTGCTTCTTTTTCATTGCTGAGACAAAATACTCAACTCCCAAAGTTTGGGCAGGAAGGGTTTATTTAGATCACAGTTAATGGAGGTTTCAGTTCATTATCAGCTGCTCCACAGCAGGGTAGTGTGGCAGAGGGGCATAAGTTCATGGACTCAGAAGACAACAAAAGCAGTAAGAGCAAAAGAGAAAGGAGCAGAGAGCAAGCGTCTTTCACTCCTTTATACTATATGCAGGATACCTGCTCCGGGGCAGTACACTATTCACCCCCATTGTCCCAGCACTGAACCAGAAATCATTCAAGAACTCAGAAAGCTCCAACTCCAAGGCTGCACAAGGCTTTGGAGGTACATCGAGGCATAAACTGCAACAGAAGATAGTCAGAGCAGCTGCAGCTGTCTGAGAAGGCCAGGATACACTTCTTCAGTGCTGTGTGTTGGATTGTATTCAGCAATCCTGCCGCATCTCACTGCTCAGCTAATTTTTCTTCTTGGACTGCCACTGTGTTAGCAAGTCTGCCAAGAAGGTTCCAAACTGCTCAGTGGTGGATGATAAAAGGGCCAGTGGTGCATGGTTATGTTGATGATGGACCGAGCCTTTTACATCCAGCTTTGCATGGAACTGTCAGGGCCCTTGGAGAAAGATGAATACACTTGCAATTCCCACCAGGCGTCATAGAGCGCTCCTGAGTTTAACCAGTTAGAAGGTGTGTGCAGACGAACTGGACTAACACGGAAGCCCATGACCATCTTGCTGCACCGCCTTAGGTGTCCACCTGTACTGTTATTCTTCTATGATGATGACTGCCTAAAGCAAGGATCAGCAGTTTTTCTTTTCTATGAAAGAATTGATAGTAAGGACTTTAGATAGTCTGGGGTGCCTATGACTTTTCCACATATTCCTGTTCTTTTTCATTTTATAGACCAATTCATTAGTTTGGAGGCTTACAAATCAGGTTGTGGACCAGTTTGAGAAAATAAATTTTACTTGCCAATCCCTGATTTAGAGGGAATAGAAACACCATGGCTTTCTTGCTTATGACAGTCTGCATAGTTGGTCACACACACACAAGCACACACACACGCACACGCATGCACACACGACAGAGTCAGTGCAATAGTTCACAAAAACAATGAATGTCTGCTTTTATTTTTCTAAAATTTCAATTTGAATTTTGAATCTATAGATGTCTTTAGTGGCTTTATAATAATCTGAAGAATCTGTCGTCTTGGTATAGAATACTTCATTTTACTCATCTTATATTTTAGTTATGTCATTCTCCTAGAATTCTTACAGCAAATATTTGCATATGGCAAATGATTTCTCTTTTATTGCTGTTACTAAAATAAAATATTTTTACTAAAATAAAATATTTTTATGTATTCAGTATATTTTTTATCTTCATTTTTTCTTACATTATAACATTATTTGTTACTCATCTTTCAATTTTAACAGTGATAGTTGGCTACTAGAGAAAATTTAAATAAGAAAGATAAATGGTGGACACAGTGATGCACACCTGTAATCCTAGCCCTTGGGAGGCTGAAGCAGGAGCACCACTGCCAGTTCAAGGCCAGACTAAGCTGCACTGTGACACCCTGTCTCAAAAAGAGAGAAAAAAAAAAAGTGGGTCGGGGAGATGGCTCAGTGGAATAAGTGCTTCCCTGGCAAGTGCAAGGACCTGAGTTCAATCCCTGGTTCCACAAAAAAAAAAAAAAAAGAGGCATGTAATATCATCAAGAACAAATAATGGTAATAAAATCCTCAATTTCTACTATTCTTTGAATATTTCCATATACAATAAACACTTTTATTACATTCATTCATATTCTAGAATGATGGAGAGGGAAAAATATTTCCACATAATAGCATGAACTATAATTTGACTTTTTCAAAGTTTCAGATATATTTTAAGGAATTTTTTCCATTATTCGTCTGTCTGTTAGATTTATTTCTTTCTAAAAATCTTATATAGCCACATGAGGGACTGATTGGTTAGACGCACACAATTCACTGGAAAGTTTTAATGCATTCATATTTACTATAGTAAATGATTTCTCTTTTATTGCTGTTACTAAAGCCTGTTTATGCGATCCTGTCATTAATTGTTTTACTTGCATACTTCCTTAAAATCACATTTCATTATTTTACTTCTAGTAATTTGGAAAGCCATTTTAATTTTAAACACAATATTGATTTCTTTACTTTTAAGAATGCAGTCTTTTATTAAAATATTTCCTAATCTTTGAAATATGAATGTTACGTGCTTGTGTGTCTTGTAACACTTATAAGACATACATCCTGTCTATTAATATGTTCTTTCTTGGAAATTAGATATAATTTATTTACTATACTATAAATTGTTTTATAGAATATACATGTTCAATATTTATCTTAAAATTTTATCTTAAATTTATCTTAAAATTCCAAAATATTAATTATATTGACATGCCCCTGATAGGCCTCCTATGTTACATAGCTGTTTAATATATTTATTGTTTGGTGTCATTCAAGTCATTAACTAATCAAGTATTATGTATACCTTTAGCTTACTTGCTAAAAGCATTTATTAAATCTTATTTTCTGTATGATTTTCTTTTAAATAAAGTGGTATTTTTGTGTTTCTAGACAAATTGTTTCAATGTTCTTCAACATATTTGATTGTTTCCTTGTGATCAATTCAGGATAAGAATTTTGGCTTAACTGAACGTGCTAATGTATTTATTTTCTTTCATATTTATATTGTGTGGTGTGAATACTTGAAATCACTAAGGATTCTCAATGAGTTGAAAAATATAGCACATTTTTATTCACTCTAGTCGCTATGTTGGATGATAGCTCTCTTTAATTTATTCCTTATCTAACTGAACTAGTTTTTAATAGAATCTCCTCAAGCACACCTTCATCCTTAGCCCATCACAAAAAATCAGTCTTCTTTCCTTCTTTTTTCTTCAGCGAGTGTCACTTTGTTGAATTCCACAGGTAACATCATGCAACATTTAGTTTTCCTGGCTATACCACTAATATAATGTTCTTAGAATTAGGTAAGTTGCATCTATAAAATGACAGAAATGTCTATTTTATTTTATTTTAGCACCAAGAATCGAACTCAGGGACCCTGTGTTTCCAGTCAGGTGCTTAAACAGCTGAGCTATTTCCCCAGTCCAAAAATATCTTGTTTACGGTGGATGATATACATGCTGCATTTTGTTTGTCTATTTATCTATCTATCTATTTATTTATTTATTTATTTATTTATTTATTTATTTATTTATTTATTTTTTGTTAGCAGGGTCACATTATACAGTTCAGACTGACATGAACTCACTATGCAGCCCAGACTGGCCTCAAATTCTTGGCCATCTGATTGCCTCAGCCTCCCAAGAGCTAGGATTCCAGGTGTGTGTTCCCACATCCAGCTGTGCATGTATTTTTAATGTATTCTTAGGTTCATACATACTTTGGCTGTTGCAAATAGCACTTCAATGAAGGTGAGAGCACTGGTTCAGTGATTTCATTCATTTTAGATGTATATTAAATAATAATAAAAAGTTTTATCAGTTTGATGAGTTTTCTCAAATGGTGTACACATATAAATAATCATGAATGCAATGAAGATGAGGATATTTATGACCATGTACAAATTTCCCTTTCTGCCTTTGTTAATCTGGCTAACTTTCAATTACTGGCTCTGGGCCCTGGTTGATCTAATTTCTGTCTCTACAGAATAATTTTAAATGATCAGAGCTTTGGCGTAAATAGATCCATGCAGTACATTCACTCTGTGACTGGCTTTTTTCCCCTCTTGCACTGCTGATGAGGTTCACCCTTGAAGTTACACGGATGTAGAGTTACTTGGATTTCTTAGACACCTTCCACTGCAGAGAAATGCCACAAGTGTCTTAGATGACCTTGTGACTACTGCATATAAAGCTATCACCTTTCACAAATAGTTGTTTTATGAACATATATTTTCATTTTTAATTGATAATTCATTATAAAAAACCTTCATGATATGATAAAACATTTTTTTTCTGTATTTTAAGGAAGGGTTTATGAGGTATTCAGGGTCTCACTACTAGATCAGACTTGTAGTGATCCACCTGTTTACAGCCTCCCAAGAGCTGGGATTATAGGAGCACACCACCACACCCAGTCTCAATTGCCATCTCAGCAAGTCCTGGGGTACAGGGCCAGCCCCTGGGATTGAACCCCTGCCCCTACATCAGCTTGCAGGTACTTTAATCTGCTGAGCTATTTGGCTGGCCCTGATAAAAATCTGGTTAACTACAAGAAAAATTGGTCAAATAATTCATATATGTGTTTTCTAAGGCCATCATGTAATTTTTTTATGAGCAAAATAGATTTGTTGAGGGCAAGAAAACTCCTGTCTGAGAGAGGGACAGGATGGGGGGTCCCTAGTGGATGGTCTCCCTTTTTTATGCAGTCATGTAATTTTTGATGACTGGTACAAAATAAATATTTGGTAACAATGGTCCAAAAATTATTAAGATTTTCAAAATGGTGACAGCAAAGTTTTAAGATGAGCACAGGACAAAGCAGAGTATGAAGCCCTATACCACTGCAGGAAACCAACCCTACCATTTCTGTTTTGGATCACAACCAACAATAAATAGTAGCCCATGAAATCCACACAGGTGCCTTAATTTAGTAACACTTGTCCCTTTAATATTGAACATTACAAAGTTAGGTAGTAGTTCTTATTTTAGAAGTTAGCTTTAATTTCCTAAAGAAAAAGGTGTATCAGTAGTCATTTATGGGCTGACCTGATAGCTCAGCAGACTAAAGCTCCTGCTTAGGTAGAGTGTAGAGGGACCGCAGTTTGATCCCCTGGGTGTCCTGCTGGCCCTACCTGGGGGCACTGAGACTGCGATTGAGACTGGGCGTGGTGGTGCGCGCCTGTAATCCCAGGACTTGGGAGGCTGAAAGCAGGAGAATCACTATGAGTCCAGTCTACATAGTGAGACCCTGTGGACAGTGCAGACCCTGTCCTTAATACAGGAAAGCAGTCATTTATGGTCACTTGCATACTCTAAAGCTAGAACAGTCATCTGGTACATATTTTCTTGAGTGTCTTTTTGTCATCATTGTAGTTCCCATTTATAAAATGCACACACAAGTATTTTGTGCAATGTATTTTTGGAAATATCCTCCTAGATGTGTTGCTTTGTACTCTTTGGAAAATATGGTATATTTTCCAAAGCAAAAGTTTAATTTGATTATTATTCATAACAATAAAATCCAACTTATTTTCTTTATTAATAGTATGATTTTCAAAGTTTTTATCTTGTCTCTAAATCACAGATATTTTTCTCCTAGACATTGTTTGAACAACCATAGCCATAATTTTAAATTATTTATTTTTGGTATAGTCTAAACTAAGATGCAAACTTTATATTTTATATGATAAACATATACATCACAATGTTACAAAAATGTATTGTAAAGTTTGCTTTTTCCCTGTGATTTACCTTGGCACACTTCTCAAAACAAAGGACAGTACACATAATCCTATTTCTGTACTATTCATACTTTTCACTTGTTCTGTATATTTACCATTATGAAACTATAATAATTTTTAGATATTTTTAAAGTACTTTCACAAGATTAAGTACTTCAATTAAGAATTCCAAATTTCTTCTTCCAAATTGACTTATTAACTTGTTTTTGCACATATGTTTAGCATCAGTTCACCTGTTTCCAAGAAGCCATCTGATAATTTGAATTTGATCTGCTGTTAAATTTATATATCAATTGACCATAAAATTCATGAACTTTTCCTAATATGCATATTGAACACATCTGCAAGACACTACTAGAGCATAATTGGCTGCCTCTGGCTGGGGAGATAGTTCATCAGGTCCTGAGTTCATTCCCTGCTATCACATGCTGCGCTGGCCCTGGAACCCCGGCCATGCTGAGCCAGCCACTGAAACTGGTGTGGTAACTCACACCTATAATCCCAGTTCTGGTGGGCTAAGACAGGAAGATCAGTATGAGTCCAAGATTCATAGGGAGACCCTGTACCAAATACATAAATAAAAAAGATTTTAAAAAATGTAACTGCTTGCCTCAAAACTTAAGGATATAAAACAACAAAAAAAGACTACTAACAGATTCAGTGCTCTGGAATTCAGAAAGTGTACCTCTAGGATGATTTTTGTTTGTTTCACAACACCTGGGAAATCAGATAAATTTCATGAATACCATTACTGAGTTCTGGAATTATCTGCAGTTCTTTTAACTATCTAGCTGGTGTGAGAGCTGAATTACCATAAGTTTGGCTTGGACCTAGGATAAAGCTTAGCAGTATAAGTCCCTGCCTGGCAAGCATAAGGTCCCAGGTTTGATGCCCAATACCAATATGTACATATATATATTGGTATATACCCACACAGCCATGGTCAATAAAAATAGACTGGGATGTTGGATTTTTAGATAGCATAATGGACTCCAGGATATTGGTTTCTAAATTTGTAATGAAGGTACCAAAAATGAGACTCCTACTGTATGTGGCAGAAGCTGGAATTCATTATACACCTAAACATTAGCAAAACAAATTGCTTATCATGTTTTTCATTGGTTAAACAGACAAACTCAAACAGTTTCAAAAGAATGTAATGCTGATTCTTTCAGTGGAAGAGCAGAAAGAATTTGCAATAAATTACTTCTATTTCATCCACAGTCAAAATGCACATTAGTGCCAGGAGATAGCTCAGTAGAATAAGCGTTTGCCTGGCAAACACATGGTCCTGAGTGCAATATCCAGTACCACAAATAACAAAACAAAATAAAACAAAAACATTGACCTTCAACATGTTTAAATTCCAGGTAAAAATTATTTCCATAAATTTTATAATATATATCAAGAGGAGACACACATAACAATCATTAGTCCATGTGACTTCTGAATGAAATAAGGCAGAAATTGGCAGTTCTGTTTTTAAAGACTATTCATGTTTTTTTATTTTCTTTCACTTTTTTTTTGTACCTGGGATTGAATTCAGTACCCTGCACTTGCCAAGCAAAAACTTATTCTACTGATCTATCTCCGCAAGCCCTTGTGCTTTCAGAAATTTATTACTCAGAGCTCATGGTTTTGCCCTCTTATAGTACTATTTACTGAGTTTTAGTCATTCTCATTTGTACTGAGTTGCCTACAATTACAAGAAAAATCCATATAAGTATTAGAATGACAGGCTTAACTGTATTCATATGTTCTATGAATTATTAATTCCTGATAAATATGCACACATAATGGCAATTTGGTCAGTGGTGAAATTGTGTATGTGTATATATATATATGTATATATATGTATATATATATATATATATATGTATGTATATATATATGATTTTATGTCTTTTTTATCTAGTTGTGCCCCTGAGGGTTTATTTATGAGGTCACAAGTGGGGCTTTTGCAGAAGTGGCTGGGTCTAGAGTGTATAACGGCAAGATTAAGTGTATGTGATTACTAAATCAGTCCACTGGCTAATCTGAGTAGCCTAGATATACCATAAAAGGGGCAGAAAGAAGTGACTTGTTGCTTGCTGTTGATATTTGACTGCTGGCTATGCTCCCAGCTTTCTGCTTGCTACAGACATTTTTTTTTTCCTCTGCAATGCCCTACTATTATTCATCCATGAACTGAAACCTCTACAAACTTGAGCTAAATAAGCATTTGCCCTGTAGCTTGAAGTTTTGAATATTTTGTCTCAGTAATTAGAAAAATAACTAAGACAGTGGTCTTATAAGAATATATTTCATAATCTTAGCTTATATAAATACAATGTATGATATTTGCACCCCAGTAAAATCACTTAGTGATAAATTTCTTAGGATTTTTTTTATTGCTCAATGATGTATAATTGGTTTTGGTTTTAAAATTCTAATACACAAATCTACATGAACTAATCTCTTTAAGATAAGCTTTAATCATTTACTTTGGGATCGCTCTAATGATGCTGAGTGACAATGTTTTCAATATTTTCAGAAACTCCATTTGAGAGGACATTAAATAGATATGTCATTTATATAATTTGAAAGCCACCTTACATATATCTATTCTGAAAAGTTTCTGACAGATATAACCTTATGTTTTTGTATGATCTTGCAGTCTCAATCTATATTTTATTTTTTTCTTGAATCTGTTTCCAAATTTGATAGCTAGAGGGACTAGCAATTTATAGTTCTATTATGGTTTATTTTAGTATAGAAATTTCTACATTGTATCATTTTTATCTATACCTTATTATATGCTAAAAAATCGGTTGTTATTTTCAAAATTTTTCTAGAAATCTCCTTAAAATTTTTATAATTATATTGTTACCTTTTCTACCTTACACATTAATTCAAGCAAGAGTCATGCTAAATGTTCAGACATGATGAGAATCTTCTTCTTTCCCCTACTTTTCATTATCAGTCACGTCTTCATCTTTCAAGCCACTGTCTGATATGTAGTCCCAAAGACACTCATATTTCAGTTTTATTCTAGCCTAGTAACTATTTCTTTAGTACTGATGACACCAAAATTTAGTTGCCAAAGCAATCATTTCATTATACTTATACATTCTGTGGGCAAGGAACTGTTTCAAACAAAGGAAGGAAATCTAACTAAGAGGGAGTCAAAGACTAGAGTCTTTAATTATTTGGGCACATCCTCTCAATATGTTTTATGATTTATGACTTCCCAGTGGGCCAACTCTTGAAGTTTATTCTTCCTCCCAGTAGAACCTTGGTCTGCAAACTAATCCTCTAGCGATTTTCTCTGGAGAACACTCAAAACTATTGTACTTATCCTATCTTATTAGTTACTAGTCTATCTTCTCTAATGCTCACTGTGCAGACAATTAGAATTAAATAAAACATGACTTGGCAAGATGAATGCTAAAATTTCTAACAAAAAATACATTGTACATACATGAAACTCTATAATTAGATTAAAATGTACAAGGAAACCTTGGAAAAATATCTACTGGGTGAGGCTGGCCAGATAGCTCACAGGATTAAAGTGCCTGCGTAGATAGATGCAAGGACTGGGGTTTGATCCCTGGTGTGCCATCTTGCCCCCACACCTGGGGGGCCCTGACATGGTGACTGAAACTGGGCATGGTGACACACACCTGTAATCCCAGCACTTGGGATGCTGAAAACAGGAGGATCACTATGAACCCAATCTGCACAGTGAGACACTGTAGATCCTTTACTAAATACACTTTTAAAAAAAGATAATACCTACTGCACTAGGCAATATAAACAAGTTTTATAAAGTTTGAAACATTTACTCAGGACCAGGGTAGGGGTGAAAAACTTGGCGCAAAGCAGCTCATTGTGGGACTGGGAATGAAGATCAGTGCAGAGCACCTCAGTGAGTGAACCAGTAGGCGGAACTCAGTTCTGAGTTACCCAATACCACCTGACAGGAGGAAGGCTGTGGCAGAGTCTTTGGAGGAGGGGCTGAGGCCTGTAGCTGGGCCCTGTGATCTGAAGGATACTTCTAGGTCCAGTGGGGCCCAGATGGAGGTACAGACCTAGGGAAAGAGCACTTCAGCATGACGTGGCAGGAGGTAACATAGAGGATTCCAGAAAAGAGGGACTGTCCCAAGGAGAAACCAATACCACATTCCCAGTAGAGAAAGCACAAAGTTAGGACACAAAAAAACCAAGAATATCAGGCACAGAAGAAATATTGAAAGAATACTTTTTACAGAGAGCTTCTGATTGCAGGGATACAGCTACCTACAATCAAACTTTGGCAAAAAAAAAAAAAAATGTGGCACAGAAATCAAAATAAAGAGTTCTTTCTGAATAGAAAATGACAAAACAAAGGAGAAAAATGCAATCTCAGGCACCAAGCCCACCCAGAATAAATCCAAAAATGCTAGCATAGAAAAAATTGTAAGGCACACATCTGAAATTGCTGAAATAATAGCAATCGAAGTAAAGAAACAATTGCAGAATATATAGAGGAAATCAGGTTGGAAATACTTTCCCAGGTTAAAATAAACAATAACTGCAATTCCAAAAATTACTAAGTATTTCTAAAGAAGACACTGATAGAAAACAACAGTGGAGAATCAAAAATGAAGGAAACCTTGAATGCACAAGGTAGGAAAGAATTACAATACATAAAGCAGATACAAAAGATTAGACAAGAAATTAGAAACTCCGTTAAAAGTTAGCAAAACTGTTGGAATGAAAATTAATATAGACCTTGAAAGCACCATTGCAGCTAGCAAAAAGGTAAGGAAAGAGGTCGTAAAAATAAGAATCGAGGAAATAATAATTCAACAGATCCAAAACAATGCAAATATGAACAAAAAGAACTAATTGGCATCAATGATAATGAAGAATCAACACAAACAATATAAAAAGAATATTGGCAGATGAAACAGCAGAAAACTACCCAAGTATGGGGAAACAATCTGACATTCAGGTAACTGAGGCATATAGAATTCCAAATAATATCAATCCAATTAAATATATACACACATATATAATAATAAACATTACAGAAATTAGCACAAGAAGAAGATAATAAATGCTGCTAGAGAAAAGGAACAGATCACATTTAAAGAAACACCCATCAGAATAGCAGTAGATTTGTCAACAAAAACATCTACTCAAGAACAGTGTGGAGGGAGGTATTTCAAGTCCTATAGGAAAACAAACTACAACCCACACTGATATGCACTGAAAAACCCTCTGTTAAGGTTAATGGAGAAATAAAACAATTCAATGATGAAGAACAACTAAAAAAGTGATGATGAATAAGTCAACTACACAAAATACTAAAAGACATTCTACAAAGGGATCAAAATGACCACAGCTTCAAGAATGACAACAGAAAGAACCCATGAAACAGGGCAAAAAATTAAACAAAGGAGATAAGTAGGCAATTAACAGCAGGAAAATAACATGATGAACATAAGCTAATACATATGTTATAACTTTTAATGTAAATGGATTCAATTCCTCAGTTGAAAGAAAAAGATTGCAGATTATATCAAGAAACAAAAATCTAACAATATGCTGTGTACAAGAATGACATTTAACCCAAAAAATTAGTTGAAGGAAAGTCATAGGATGGAAAACAATACTCCGTGCTCTGGGAACTCAGAAAAAAATAGGGGTATTTTTTTAACAGAGAGATTCTGATTGCAGGGATATAGCTACCTACAATCAAACTTTGGCAAAAAAGTAGCACAGATGATGTGAACATTAAATCAAGAATGATCAAATGAGATAAAGAAGGTCACTATAGACTGGTCAGGGTAAAAATTCAAGAGAAGGAGATAACAGCCATAAATAACTACACACCAAATATGGGAGCACCAAACTATATAAGACAAATGCTAGCAGACATAAAAAATCTAATACCAATAACACAATATTAAGAAGGGCTCTTAACACCTGCTTATCTCATAAAAATAAGTAAAGGAAACCAAAAATAAGCAAAAAGGTAGCAGAACTGAGCCATATCTTTGAACAAATGGACTTAGCAGACATGTGGAGTGTTCCATCCAACATCATCTGAATACGCATTCTCTCATCAGCATATGGGACATTCTTTAAAATAGACCACATACTCGTTCATAAATCATGCCTAATTAAATGCAAGAAAACAGAAATTATTCCAATAGTATTATCTAATCACAGTACAATCAAACTAAAAATTAACCACAGAAAACCTATAAACATGGAAATTAAATAACACTTTCCTCAACAACCAATGACTTGCAGATAAAATTAAAGAAGGAATTAATCACTAGCTATAATTCAATGAAAATTGAAACACAACTTACCAGAATTTGTGTGATGTTATGAAAGCAATTCTCAGAGGGAAATTTATAGCAATGAACACACACATTAGGAATACAGAACGAGAAATATCAATACCTTAATGCTTCACCTTAAGCATATAGTTAAAAAAGAGCAAATCAAGCCTAAAGCCCAATGACAGGAGCGAATTATAAGGATTAGAGAAGAAATTAATACAATTGAGATAAAGAAAATAATACAGAAAAATCAATGAATCAAAAACATGGCCAGGGATGTCCAGAAAGCTCAGCAGACTACAGTACCTGCTTACACAGGTGCAAGAATCGGGTTTGATCTCGCCATGCCATGGCATCCCTGCTCCAGGGGTGCTCTGAGATGGTACTGAGACTGGGCATGGTGTCCCACTCCTGTAATCCCAGTGCTTGGGAGGCTGAAAACAGGAGAATCACTATCAATACACTCTGTGTACTAAGACACTGTATACGGTGTACTAAATACATTTTTTTTAAAAAAGCGGGTTCTATGTTTTTTGTTTATTGTTTGTTTGATTGATTCAGATTTTTTTTAAATTCTTATTAATTTTATAGGAAAATAAGTAGCAATGAGACAGTTTCAAAACAGGTTAGTAGGACAGCTCTTTTCATAGTACTTATTATTCATAGTCCAGATGCAGCCATGATATCTTGTCTAAATACTACTAAAATTTTTTCTCCTCATTGAACTAAGAGAAAGTAGCTGTATATCTATCCTATTTGTATATACAGATATATTTTTCACTACAAAAGGTCCTTCATTTATATCCCCCTTTTATGTTTAGTTTTGTCAAAGATGTGCATTCCATTGCCATAAAAATGTTGTATGTATGTGACTTCAGCAAAATAATCCAATGTAACGCAGTAGTCCATAATACTAGTGGGTTATCCGTAGGACTGGCAATGTCAGAAGTTGTTGCCTTGAGCCTTTTACAGCTCAGCATATTAATATAGCTTTACTTATTATACCTCGTGTTTATACTTCTCTGCTGGATGGATAAGACCAAGATGATGAAAGACATATATAACAAAAAATGTAACTTTTGTATCTGACAGAGTCAGTCAAATCTCCTCAGGATTTATCCTCAAACTCTGTAGAGCAGTTTTTAGATCTAAAAAAAAAAAAAGGTGGGTTCTTTGAAAGATCAAATAAAATTGAGTAACACCTAAGAAACCTCATCTAAAAGAAGAAAGAAAAATTGAAATTCAAGCAATAAGGAACAAAAATGGTGAAATTAATATAGGTCCTTTGTTAATTCAAATGATCATTAATAGCCAATTTGGAAAATCTTTAAACTTAGAAAATCTAATACACAAAAGAAACGGACAGATCCCTAGATAGGTGCAAATTATCAAAACTGATTCAAGAAGATATGAAAAGGTCTGAATAACCTAATATCAGCCAATGAATTCAAAATGTAAGAAACAACTTGCAAACAAAGAAAAGCCCAGTGCCTGATGGATCCACAGCTGAATTCTATAAGAAATTCAGAGGCTTTAGCCCAATACTCCTCAAACTTTTCAATGAAGTTGAAAAGGAAGCAGTACTTCCCAAATTATCCCCAGAGGCAAACATTATAGTGATACTGAAACCAGAGAAACAGTCAACAAAAAAGAGAATTGTAGACCAATCTTCCACATGAACATAGATGAAAAATCCTCAACAAAATACTAGCAAATACAATGCAACAAATTATCAGGAAGATAATACAGAATGACAAGATAAGATTCCTTGCAAGGATCCAAGAATGGTTGAAATATGAAAATCTACAAATGTAATACACTATATCAACATTACAAAACCTCAATAGATGAGGAAAGTCTTCTGATGAAATCCAATACTCATTCACGCTCAAAGCCATACAGAAAATTGGAGTAGAGTATGAAGCTTCTGCTGGTGCTGCTCCAAAATTTTCAGAGCTTTCCTAGCATCATTTAACAACTTTGGCAAATGTTGGGCAACTTGCTGGACTCTGGTGAACTCAGACCTTCCTTAGCTCTTAGCACACAGGTGTGGCTCCAAACATTTAATAACTTAGGAAAACTCGCAGTGGCTTGTGAAACACAGGAGACCTGAAATCTGCAGACACAGTTTAAGCAGGTACAGAGCTTTCCTGGAGCTATGAAAGAATTTTGGGAGTCTCTGGATAGCCTTCAGAACTCTACCTAGGTGATTACTGGGAGTTAAAAAAATGCCAAAATGCAGGAACAAAAGGCAATCTCAATCCTCTATCCCAACTTGAGCAAATCTAGGAAACAATGAAATACAAGAAGTTGGAAATCACTCACTTGAAATCTCTGAAATGATAGCAATTGAAATAAAGAAACAAGTCCACCAGGATAAAGAAGAAATCAGAGAAGAAATAATCTATCAGGCCCAAAAAGAAAGGGCAGTTGTGAAAGAATTGCTCTGCACAACTAAAGATGGCATAGATAGAAAAAATAAAAGGCACAGAAAAATGATGGAAACACTGAATGACCAATACAAGAAATAGGGCCAGCCAAATAGTGCAGCAGACTAAAATGCATGCAAGCAGGTGCAGGGGGTTCAATTCTAATCCTCCCATACTGGGTCCACCCCTGGGGCACACTGAGATGGCAATGGAAGCTAGGTATGGTGGTACACACCTGTAATCCCAGCACCTAGAAGGCTGTAAACAGGCGGATAGCTAAGAGTTCTGTCTAATAATGAGACACTGAACACCCTGTAGCCCCTTCCCTAAAATACAAAAAAAGAAAAAAAGAAAGAAAGAAAGAAAGAAATAATAAATAATGTTGGCAAACCTCTGGCAAACCTAATCAGAAAAGGAAAGAAAAAACCCAAATTCATGCAATAAAGAATGAAAAGAGAAAAATCACTACAAACTCCAGAAAAATTCTGAAGATTATGAATACTTACTTCCAAAATCTTTACTTTAACAGATTGGAAAATACAGAGGAAATGGTAACACAATGATGACACATGATATCAAAAATGAAATAAAATGGCTACCAAAAAAACAAAAGATTGGGTACAGATGGATTCACAGCAGAATTCTACAAGAAAGAGCAGACTGAATACCAACATTTTTCAAACTCTTCAGTGAAATAGAAAGGGATGCAATTCTCCCAAACTTGTTCCTAGAGGCAAGTATTACTCTCATTCCCAAAGCAAAGAACCAACTACAAAGTAGAACCATGTAAATCTTTCCAGTGAATATAGATGCAAAAATCTTCAATAAAATACTAGTAAATAGAATACAGAAAATCATCAAGAAGATCATACACCATGACCAGATATGATTCATTTCAGGAATGTATGGATGGCTCAACATATGTAAAACTAAATGTAACACATTACATCAAGAAAAACTGAGACTGTGCACAAAAAGAATTAAGAACAAAAACCACATGATCATCTCATGGGATGCAGACAAGGCCTTTAAGAAAGTCCAACACTCATTAATGATAAAAACCCTACAGAGAATTGGAATATATGGTTTATATCTCAACCTGATAAAAGCTCTTTATGAGAAACTAATCACAATCATCATCCTCAATGGACAAAAACTGAAAATAAGGAACAAGACAAGGATATCCACTGTCTCCACTCATAGTCAATACAATTCTAGAAACATTAGTCAGAGTAATCATACAAAAATAAAAGGAATAAGGATTGGAAAAGAAAAAGTAAACTGATCATTATTTTCAAATGACATGGCACTTGACATAGAGAACCCAAAAACACCACTGGGAGTCTTGGAGATTAATCACAAAATTCAGCAAGATAGCAGTATACAAAATCAAAACCCAAAAATCAATAGTGTTTTTTGACATAAATAATAAACACTCTGAGAGACAAATTAGGGAAACTATGCCTTTCACAATAACACCAAAAAAAAAGGAAAAAAAATTAGAATCAATCTCACAAAGAACACAAAGATTTACATGGTGAAAAGTACACTGCTCTGAGAAGATATTGAATAAGATTTGAGAAAATGGAAAAATATTCCATGGTCCTAAATAGGAAGAACAAACATCATAATAATCGCCAAACTTCCAAAAACACTACGCAGATTCAAGGCAATCCTGATTAAAATACTATTCGTATATCTCAAAGCGCTGGAGAAAACTTTCCTCAACTTCATTTGGAACAAATAGAGACTCAAAATAACAAAAGCATCAGTTGGCAACTGATGCAGGAGGCATCACAATCCCTGACCTGAAATTATACTATAAAGTTACTAATATAAATCAGCATGGTCTTGTCTTAGATACAGACCTGAGGATCAGTGGAACAGATTAGAAGATGCACATACAACTGCAAACACACTCAACTATCTTATCTTTGATAAAGAGGCAAAACAGTCTCACTGGAAGAAAGATTGCCATTTTAATAAATGGTGCTGGAAAACTGGCTCTCCACATACTGAAGGCTAAAACTAGACCCATGTGTTTTACCATGTACAAAGCTACAGTCAAAACAGATCAAAGATTGAAACATTAAAACAGAAATACTAAATCTTTAGAGGATAATGTGAATAGAAATATTAAAGATGTGGAGGTAGTTAAAGAGTTCATCAACAAAAAACAAAATGCATGGGAAATACTTCAAAGAAGCAGTAACTGGGATCTCATCTTTTTGTAAAATTTCAGCACTTCAAAGCAAATTTCCAACAGAGTGGAAAGAAAACCAACACACTAGGAAAAAAGCATAGCTGACTGTCCCTAAGACAAAGGATTTCCATTTAGAACATACAATTACAAAAAATCAGGCCCCTTAAATTCAAAGACCCAATCAAAAAATGGACATTTGAGATGAATATACACATCTCATAGGAATAAATACAAATGGAAATTAAAACAAAATTGAGATTTCATCTCATCCCAGAAAGAATGGCTAACATCAAGAAGTCAGCTAATAACAAATACTGATAAGACTGTGGAGGAAAAGGAATTCTTTTGCTCTGTTGGTGGGACTAGATTGGTAAAACCACTGTGGGAATCAGTATGGAAATTCATTCAAAAGCTAGAATTGGAGATCCCATTCAAGCCAGCTATTCCCTTCCTGAGTATTTTTCCAGAAGAACTGAAAACCTCATTCCACAGCAGTCTGCATGCACCCATGTTTATAGCAGTACAATTTGTTAGAGTGAAATCCTGGAAATGACCCAGATGTCCATCAACTGAAGAGTGGAAGATGTGATATTTTTACACAATAGATTATTATTCGGTTAAAACAGGATAAATTTGAGTTTTTAATTAGTAAATGAATGCAACTGTAGAACATACTCTTAACTGAAATAAAATCAAACCTGCAAATGCAAACACTGTATTGTCTCCTTAGGGTGAGAAGCTAAAAGAGGAAAATGGAAACTGATGAGTTCAATAGACACTGGCAAAAGGAATGAACTTATTCCAAAGGAAAGAGTTACCTAGTTAAGAAGGACAGGAGTGGGAGTGGAGGAAAGACATTTATCTATGTACGTAAGCAGGATGGTTTGGACAAATTGAGTATTTCTGCTGGTCTGTAGAAAGAAGCAGTTAATGGTTTAATTTGTTTCATCTTTCTTCAATTGTTTCTCACTTTGTCTCATTAATGCTTACACATTTATTTTTTTCTTTTTCTTCCAATTTTACATGCATATATCTGGTAATATGTATAGCTGGTTGGAAGACAATACTTTGTACTACGACAAATACTGTGGAATTCATTTGTTAAGTGAAAATTTGTATTAGTTGTAATCTTTAGTTTTAGTTTTAATTTGTAATGTCTTTAAAAAACATAAATATGAAGAAAAGAAAACTGGAATACATGGCACTTTCCTCAATCTGATAAAGCCATCTATGACAAACCAATAGCTAACATCACTCAAAATGAAGAAAAACTGAAACCTTTTTCTCTAAAATCAGGTACAAGGCAAAGACGTCCACTATCACTACTTCTGTTCAGTATAGTTCTTGCTTAATCAGCTAGAGCCATTAGATAAGAGAGAGAATAAAGGTAATAAGAATAGATAAAAGAACAACTAAATTAAAATTAAACAACTAAACTAAAATTATTCACATGATACTCTACTTGGAAGACCCAGAAAACTCCTCTGAAAGATTCCTAAAATTAATAAATCAGTTCAGTAGCATAGCATTGTACAATGTCAACACAGAGAATTCAATAGCATTCCTGTACACAAATAATAAACTCATTGATGAATAAATTAGTGAAACAATACCTTTCATCATAGCAATAAAATAATAAAACACTTAAGAATTAATCTAACAAAGGAAGTAAAAGATTTACATATTAAAATTTGTAATACTCTGAAAAAAAGTGATCAAAGAGGATTTCAGAAAATGGAAAAATTATTCCTTGCTCCTGGATAAGAATCAACATTTTGAAAATTTCCATATTCCCAAAATTGTGATACAAATTCAAGGCAACTCCTATCAAAATACCATTAATGTATCTCGCAGATCTAGAAAAAGCATTGCTAAAATTTATTTGGAACCAGAGAAGACCTAGAGTAGCAAAACATTGTTGGGTACAAAAACAAGGCATGAGGCATTACAATCCCTGACTTGAAATTTTGCTGCAGAGCTATTGTAATAAAATCAGCATGATATTGGTAGAAAAGTAGAGCCTTCAATCAATGAACAGATTGGAAGATGCAGACATAACTACAGTCACACCCAGGCACCTTACCTTTGACAAAGGTGCCAAACATGTCCACTGGAAGAAAGATGGCCTCTCTAATGAGGAGCACTAAGCTAAATTCTAAATGGATTAAAGATCTAATTATTATAACAAAAACACTAAATCTACTGGATGAGAGTGTAGGTGGAAATCTTAAAGATATAAAGGTTGGCAGATAGTTAATGAACAAAAACCAAACTCCACGGGGAATACTTCAATTAATCAAAAACTGGAATATCCTCATATTGAGAAGTTTCTGCATGTCAAAAGAAATCATCAACAGAGTAAAAATTAAACCCATAAATTAGAAAAACATGTTAACCAGGAAAGGACTTCTGTATAGAATATATAAAGAACTGAAGTAAATCAGACCCCCAAAATATAAAGTTCCAATTAAAAATGGGCATCTGAGATGAATACATATTTCTCAGAAGAAGAAATAAAAATGGCAAATAAATGTATGAAAAAATGTTCCATAGCATTTGTCATTCAAGTAATGCAAATTAAAACAGCATTGAGATATCATCTCACCCCAGAAAGAATTGCTATCATAAGGAAATCAACTAATAACAAATGCAGAAGAGGCTCTGGGGGAAAAGGAACACTTCTCTACTGTTAGTGGGAATCTAGGCTAGTACAACCATTTTGGAAAATGGCGTGGAGACTCCTTGAAAAACTAGCATTTGAAATTTCATTCAAACAACTATTCTTATTCTGAATGTTTTCCAAAAAGAACTGAAAACATCATAGCCTTATATGTGCACCCAAGTTTATAGCAACAAAATTTGTCATAGCTAAATCTTGGAAACAACCCAAATGCCCATTACCTGAGGAATGGATGAAAAAGATGTAGTGTTTTTATACAATGAAATATTACTCAGTTGTTAAGAAAGGCAAACAAGGCTTTTGTAGGAAAGTGGATGAAGCTACAGGATATATTCATAAGTGAAATTAATCATATATATATATATATATATATATATATATATATATATATATATATATTGTCTTGTCTCCCTAGTGTAAGAATCTCAAAGTATAAATAAAATCTGAAAGGCAATGGATATAGAAAATTAGAAAGAAACTAAACATAAAACTTAAAGAAGATAAGGGACAGGAGAAAAGATAGAAAAAAAAAGGAAGGAGTACAATCATGCAAGTATATTTGTAGGAATGTTGAGATGATTGTACAAATAATTTCCATCAGTTTTTTTTAAAGCATTTAATGTTTAGAATTTTTACTATGATTTGCTATGTATGCTGGCATCTGTGATCCAAGCAACTATGTCTAGGACAGCAATATGTAATACAAAAACCATGGCCAACCTCTCATCCTCATTTTCTAAATGTGTATCATTTCTAATGTCCTTTCAATTATTATTATACACTTGTTAAAATAGTAAACAAAGGCAAGAGACTAAAATTCAGATTTCTTGAAAGTAAGTGTTAATATTGAAAATAAGTGTTAACTATATCTGTTAATCTGAGCAACAGATTTGATGATAAAAATAGGTAATATAACAATCATTGTTAGTTCACTATTCTTGATTTGAAAATCTGTAATGTATGTAGTGTATACTGCCCTGTTTCTGTCTTCATTTGCTATTTGTTTATGCTTTTGTTTTTAACCTTCTAAATAAAATAAATATTTTAAGAAGAAGCATTCCTCAAGTTATAACTATAAACAATATCATGAATAGTTTAAGATAAGGAGAAAATATGTTCTGACAATAGCTCTTAGAGTGAGCACATTTCAGTTAATGTTGAAAGTTATAATTGCCATGAAAGAAAAGAAATAAGGTACACAGAAGGGGTCATATTGAACTTTATATATTACGTAAGTTTTCAAACTCACAAGATGCTTTTTTCGCAAATAGTGATACAATATTTATTAAAGTGTTACTATGATGGTCACAGTGTCTAAGCTGATGCTGATATACAAAATAATAAAAATTATTGAACCTCTGTTTTAGAATTAAGGTATATGAAAATCTTTTTTATAATGAGCAACCTACTGTCTGGTACTGCGTATTGTGTTCAACTGGGTCCAGAGCTATGACTTTCTCAGTCGTTGAATGAATGAATAAAGTGAACATATTTGGTAGTTGAGACAACATCTTTACTGGTTTTATGCCCTGTGGTACAAAAGTGTTGCAGTGGAAAAGACTTAATGGAAAGAACTCTATTTGCTCCTCAAAGCAATATCCATCCCCAGTCAAAATGTACTTTCCAAATCACATTCTGGAGGACAAAGAAAGAAGCACTGCCTTTAAGAATAAGAAAGATGAAGAAGTGCTGGTCACTATTAACTATTAAATGCACAGTTGTGTCCCACATAAAATAAAAACATTCAAAATGAAGAAAATATACCACTGACTCAATTACATATTTAAAGCTGTCTGCCAGAGGTCCTTGTGGCATATGGTGTAGAAGGCCTGAGTTCCAAAGAAGAATAAAAGGATAACTACTGGAACTTAGCATCACTACCAGTATATCCATTATGCTTACTTTCTCTCCATATGGTCCATGTTTGGATTCTTGGGCCTTAATGAGAGTTTTCAGACAGAAGACACAGAAAGAAGGACAAGTAGGAAACTGCATACTGATGCATACCTTATGGTAGCTGCCATAGGGGTTTTTAATCAGAATTGAGTGATGTACATAGCCTGATCATATGACAGCACTGGGAGGAAAATAAACCAGCATACATTGAAATGTTCAAGAGTATTTAAATATCTGCAATAGAAATGTTATCTTTTCTGCTGTCATAATATAGTTCTTTGATGCTTAAATCAATTGGACATGTTGTAGAACTTAACATCAATATATTTTATTAATAAATGTGTGATTAGTGAACTGGTTGGAGAAGAATTATAAGCTTGATGTAGGTCTTGGTAATACACACATACTCTAGAAGTTGGAAAATAAACTCTAAAACCATTCAGGAACCTATCAGCACTCAGAATTAAAAATCCAAATCATCTGAGATACACTGGTATTTCATGTAGATTGGATGGTGAATTATTTATTCTTTCATCTCTAACTGTCATAAATAAAACATAACCTTGAATGGATATTCATCTTTATAACAAACATTCCAAAACTTTGAATATTGTTCCAATCCATTTTCCAGGTGAAATTAATGGCTGCCAATATCTTTAGGCCCAGATATAAAAAGAATTAGGGGCAGAAGCAGAGTATAGTACATGCAGGACTCATGATATGGTAGATGCAGAATGGCTGGAGGTATCGTGGTAGAACAGCAGGTTCATTAAAGGTGCTAGTAATTCTCAATGAATTAGTAAAATGAAGTCCTAATGTTTCAAGCATCTGTTCTCCTCTGCCGTGCAGAGGAGAATTTGGAAAAACTATATACAGACAGACCCACAGATTAAATATATAATTACATAAATAAATGCATGATAGATAGATAGATAGATAGATAGATAGATAGATAGATAGATAGATAGATAGATAGATAGATAGATAGATAGATAGATAGACAGATAGATAGATAGACTGACAGACAGGTAGATAGATAGATTATAGATAGATAGAAAAATAGATAGATAGATAGATAGATAGATAGATAGATAGATAGATAGATAGATAGATAGGATAGCTGGATAGATGGAGAGATGGAAAGACAGAAAGACAGAGACAGAGAGACAAGTAGAAAGATCATCTTACTATTAAATATCTGCAGGCTCATGGCTACCTCTTCAGCACCTCTTGTAATTTCAGAGGCCAAAGCCAATGTCTATCAATCTTGATATCTGTATTAAATATTTATAGGTTTGTATTCAACATATAAATATTTATCCATGAATTCAATTATTATGATCCTATAAAATATTGCTCAGTACCATTGGAATTTATTATTGACATACTTATAACTCTTAAATTCAGTAATAGAGAAAAATATGTATCCTATCTAGCCTAATCAAAGTTAATTGCCAAACAGTTAATATGGTATCTTTATCTTCCTTGTAGTAGAATTCTTTCTAAAAAATGAAGAAAAATAAGCAAAGTAAAAGTAGACCATTGGAAATACACGATAAAATAACTAAAATAAATTTACTAGTATTATATGAAGGATTATTTTGTCTATACTTAGGATGAATGCTGTTGAATTTCCTCGTGATACTTTCAGATGGCTTTTGTATTGTGGCAGTTTTTGACTGGTACACTGAACTGGGTTGTCAGTATTCCTTCTTACACTTCTGGACAGTGTTTGTTAAAATTAGCAGACTAATTAAATCATATTAAAAGAATAAAGGCCAAACCCACTAATGAATGCTGAAAGCCTCATGAGAAATACATATAATGAAATTTACAACCTTGATATTTTGGTGATAGTGTCTTCAAAACACTTACACAATCAGGTTTTAAGTATAATGATGAAGTTTAACTGTAAAAGTTATGAAATATTCTTACCAAATCACTATGAATTAAATCAAGTATCTAATTTATAGGAATCATAAAGTTTCAAGAGTAACTATCAAAATGCCAAATTGAAGAATTCTACCGTGTTAATGACCTTGTGTCTTACTAATTCTGCATGCATATATATGCAAATATACCCCACAAACACGCACAATGGGTCTGCTACACAATGCAAAATGTGCTTTGGTATAATAACAGAGCATAGTAAAGTAATGTGTGTTATTTTTATGATTTGTGTGATTTGAAGAATTACAAAGTCAAGTTCAAAGAAGCTGAGGCATTTACAACATACATTAGAAACTGGATTATACTATCAGGTTATTATCCATTTAAATTAGGTATAGTTAGAGCAAATTTATTTGAAAATTAATAGTCATTATCAGTAGACAATACATTTGAATATTTATTTTTGTTCTGTTTTGTTTTCATTTTGGCAGAACCAGGGACTGAACTCAGACTCTTGTACTTGCCAGGGAAGTGCTTATTCCACTGAGCCATCTCCCCAGCCCCTGAATATTTATTTTTAATGTAGCATATTTTTCTTTAACAAACTTCTAACAAAATGTGTTGTAATGACAGATAAAGGAAGATTGTATGAGAAGAGGTGAAGAGTTAAATTAGAAGACATATGGACCTAACAAATTTTCTTTTTCTTTTCTTTTTTTTTTTTAATATATTTAGTACAGGGTCTATAGCCTCTCACTACACAGATCAGACGTATAGTGATACTTCTTGTTTTTCAGCCTCCCAAGCACTGAAATTAAAGGTGTGTACCACCATGCCCAGTCTTATTTGCCACCTTGGAGTCCAGGGATCGAATATCTGTCCCCTGCATCTGCCTAAGCAGGCACTTTTATCCCACAAGCTATCTGGCCAGTGCTCCTAAATACTTTTCATGCTGCTCATGCACATTATTCATAATTTTTCAAATAAAAAGCAAAGAAAATGAAAAACCAAATGATTTGTCAATTTGCTGGATAAACATTTAAATGCAAAGTTTAGTTTGTTGATAAAATTTAAATATCTAATTAGTAGGCTCTGTGCTAACATAGTCAATACATTGAGATGAATTATTGCCAAGAATAAGACACGGGGCTAGGGAGATGGCTCAGTAGAATAAGCGCTTTCCTGGCAAGCACAAGGGCCTGATATCGATCCCTGGTTCTGAAAAAAAAAAAAGAATAAAAACAGCTACATTAATATCATTCTCAAAGATGACTGTAGCAAATCATTATTAATGTATATATGTTTGACAAATAAAAGAGAGTTTCCTTACAGTCTTTCGAAAGACAAAAAGAATAACTAGCATTTCTATTCAGTGAAATGAAGGACTCTCTTCTGGACACCACTTGGAGACATACAGTTCTGAAAGAACACAAGTCTTCATATTTCCTGTTTTCTGCATCCCTCAGTTCAATCTTGTATTTAATGTTAAAGTCTGCTGTTTTACTGAAATTAACTAGACAGTTTATCTGCCTTGTTATCTACTCTTCTCACTCCCACCCTTGGGTTTTCCATCCTCCATCCACCTGTTTCCTTATCTACCATCAGCAAATTCTATAAATAAGTGTCAGCAGAAACTGCAGGAGTCCTTTCTCAACCTCCCTGCTGATTAGGCAAAAATCAGCTTGATTCCTAAATTGTTCTTATCAAAATGGAAAAGGTCATGCAAATCACACTCTGCTTAAAAGTCTTGAGTCAGAAACCAGAAATATAGGCCACAAAGTCATAAATGTGGAGGTTCCCAATAGATTGTGTGGTATCTGATTCCGACAACTATAAACACACTTAAACATTTTTGTTCACTTTCTCAATGGCCATGTTCCAGAGCTACTACAGGCTCTTTGGCTGAGAGTATAGGTTCTAGAAGGTACCTATTTCCTGGGGCTGGGGATATATCTCAGGAGCACAAGAGCCTGCCAGGCAAGTGCAAAGTCCTGAGTTCAATTCCTTTTTTTTCGGAATTGAGGATTGAACTCAGGCCCTGGCGCTTGCCAGAGAAGCACTAATTCCACTGAGCCATCTTCCAGGCCCCGAGAAAACATGTTTAGAGGGTCTGGGTCACAGCCCAGATCCTGTGTCGTTTCACACATTGCATTTAGTAAAGCAGGCTCCTTTATTTATTTATTTATTATATTATTTTATTTTATTATTATTATTTTTGCTTTTTTTGGTGGAATCAGGCATTGAACTCAGGCTCTTGTGCCATCTCCCTAGCCCCTCTGAGTTCAAATCCTGATACAAAATAAATAAATAAATAAATAAAGCTTAAAAGTCTGTTCTTTGCAACCTTAAATTGGTATAAAAGGAAGAGCAACTATCTGTGTGCTTACTTCTGCTTCTGCTCAACCAATGAATGTAAAGGAAATTTGAGCTCTACAAACCTTTTCAAAGATGTCTTTTGCTGTGTTCTGCTTGTTAGTCTTTTGCCTTTTGCAATGGTGTTCATTTTTACCATGAAACTGAAATTAGAATACATAAGCCACAGCTTTGTTTGAGCCTATGACCTGTTCCATTATCATTTCAATGTCCTTGTCAACCTAATATCCCTCACAGGCAAAGAAAAATCCACAGATTGGTATTAATGTATACATAGCACAGTGTTGGTCATGTTTGTTTAGGGGTGGTAATTATCTTAATACATGACTGCTTTTGTCTTTGGATTAGCACAGCTGCTCCAAATTCTAATCCAAAGTGTAGTTTGATTGAAGAGTTCATTTCTTGTCATGACTGCAGAATGTTCAATAAAAACAAATGTATGTAAAGGCTTTAATGAAAAGAGATCTACAAAATGTTCATACTAAATGGATTTGTGAGAAGCAGCAGCCCCTTATCTTATGCTAGTCTTTAAATATCAATAACCCAGAACAAGAAGGCAGTGCAAAGCACGAGCATAATCACACTGTCAGAAGGACAAAACATTTTCTAGATCTTTCTGAATGTTACTGTGTGTATCTCTCATGTGCCCCACTATTATTATTCCTCTTTGTATTGCCAGGCTACTTCTCCTTAAGTAAATCTCAACTTGGAACAATATAATTAAATCAGAAGAGAACAATTGCCAATTAACACAGGGAATTAGGTGATAATACGAACAGCAAAATGCTTAAGTTAAATTTATAAACCTTCAAACTTCCAGTGGATTAAGTAGGGAGTGGATAGTCATTGGCAGTTTATGGAATTGTACAAATATGAATGTAATTATGAGACTCAAGCACAATAACTAGAGAGAAGGGGAGACTAGAGAGAAGAGCTAAAGCCCCATAGTAATTTATTAGCATATGAGAAAGAATTTGTCTCCATTAAGTACAGTAGCAGTCAATTCCAAGGACAGTGAATCTTCAATTAAATTTCCTCATAAAGCCTTTGAGGGGTCTCTGGGTTTGTTTAGGAGGTTGAAATTGCTGCACACACCCTGAACAAGAATCCCCATTGCTGCCAGCCTAAGAGAAAGTCACTTTCCACACGTTCACAAGAATTGACTTTACCCTCAACATTAGTAAATAACTCAAAATCTCAAAGCACTATTGATACCAATATATTTCGACATTTTTTTCTACTGTCAAATCAACAAAACCCAACCACTCCATTTTTACCATTTCTATTTTGTATCATCTCATTTTCTTTTAGTGTCTTTAAAATAAAAAAATAAAATAAAATAAATGTAAGTTTAAAAAATCAACCACAGCTTTAAAAATGTTGTGTTTTTAAATAGGTAGTGCTTTTTAAGTAGCTGGCACTTAATTTCCTACAATTAATTTAGCTTAGCAGCCTTCTTACATCCTTTACCCTAAATGACCCCATAACCCTGCCTTCCTTTTACTTTCTTCTTTTTACCTCTGAAGTAGAATTAATTTGTTTCCCCAGGCTCAATTGCCCTTTAAATCTTTTAATTGATTTAGGTTTTCCTCTGCTCTTTTGACATGCTACCAATATTGTCTTAGTTTAGGAGACAGGTTTCTACCTTTCATGGCTCCATTCTTTCCAACATACACCTTACTTCTGCACAGCACCCTTGCCTGTCCAGCTACAAAGCCCTTGATCTAATAATCCCACAGTCAGAGCCACTAAACCACAGGCTTTTCTAGATTCATCTCCTGTAATTTAACAATTTATTCTGTTTATTCTCAATGCTTTTAATTCTGAGCCAATTTTCAATCAATTACATTGCATATTCTATGGAAATATCCATTTACTGTGAGAGTGTGACAAGTCATTGTTATTTCAAAAAAGTATCAAAGTGTATTGGGGTTCTAATAACATATGAGGTAATTTTTAGCAAAAAAAAAAAAGTTCTGATAGAGTCAAGATATATAACTCAGTGGCAAGTTCAGGGTCTGGAGTTCGAGCCCCAGTAAAAAAAAAAAAAAAAAAAAAGAAAAGTTATTCAAATTGGATATTAGTTATATGTATATTATATGGATATATAGTGTCCGTTGGATATTAATTATAGAATATTGTCTGTAATTTTTTGGATTTAAAAAGGTCCTCCTAAAGTCTCATGTGTCCAGCAGTGGCTTTGGGTGGATGGCTAGATCATGAGAGTTTTATATTCATCAGCCAATTCATCAGTTCACAGCTCAATGTGCTTTTATAACATGAGGCTTGCTGGAAAGAGTTGGATCACTGTGCATGTAACCTGCTCTTCTCCCCAGTGCCTTCCTGTTTCTGTGCTTTTTGGCTGCCGTGGGTTGACAGCTTTTCTCTCTACTAGGAGGTTTATTCCTTGGAACCTGTCTTAGTTACTCTTCTCTTGTTGCTGGGACAAATACTCAACACCAAAAATGAAGGAAGGAAAGGTTTATTTAGCTCACAGTTAATGCTGATTTCAATCCATATTCAGCTTGTTCCAGAGGGGCACATGGCAGAAGCAGTTCGTGGCAGCCAAACAGCAACAACAATAAGGAGCAATGGCTACAGGCAGTCTGTGTCTGTCTTATATTACATGCAGGCTCTCTGCCTCAGGCTGGAGGAAGTACTCACACCTATAATCCCAGCAGTACTCAAACCCATAATCCCAGCCTTGGATCACACATAATCCCAGTGGATCATGAGTTAATCACAAACTCTAAAAGTCCCTACCCCATGACTACATGAGGCTTTGGGGGGACAACTAGAAACCATAACAGAGCCAGTGATGCACTCAACACTCTGAATCTGTAAATCAAGCAAACCCACCTCCCTATTTTCAAGTGTCAGGTATTTAATCCCAGCAACATTTTTAAAATCCTATATTTACAAAATTGTGCTGTATAAAGATTTGATATTTTCCTGATGTTGTCTCCAGGTCTCTATTAACACTTGCCTGAAACCATGATATTGCCCCTGCAGAAAAGGTGTTTTCTGGATGTCATCACATAATGAGGAAAGAGTTACCTCCAAACACTTAACATGAACACATCACACCCAAAGTAATTCATTAAAATCCATGTGATCTGAAATCTCTCAAGCAGAAGAATTCCAAATCATTTATGCAGCTGTCCTCTGTTGAGGCAGTGAATGAATAGTAAAATTGCCCAGGGCCACACATTCTTGACTGCTGTTTGTTACAAGGCTGTACCATTAGCCCTAAGTCACTAAATTGGAGATTAAATAATATAGGCAACAAAAAAAAAAAAAAAAAAAAAAAAAAGAAAAGTAAAGAAAGAAGAATAAGTGGAGCAGAAGTCTACAGTGTTAAAAGAAAACAAGAACAAGTTTATGGGAGATTGTCTCAATCAGGTGATCAAAGTTAGCCTTAAAAGTTACATACATGTTAATATTTAGCATGAAGCATATATACTGTGGTATAAGGGATTTCCTTTAAGCTTTGTCATGTTTCTCCTTGAACACAAACTCTAGTGCAATACAACTCAAATGGAAAGGGGCCCAACTGATGGGCATTCTACACAACACAATCTGAAATTTAAAATTTCAGCCTATGTGAAATTGTAAAAATAGTTTGAGAATTTCATACCTAAGTAGAGACTTGATGACTACCTATGTTATTGAAATCTGACAGACATGTTGGTACAGAAAAGACAAAAACATTATGCAAATTAAAGAATTTCAAAAAATAATATTTAATGTTATTTATGTCATTTGATTAATTATACTCACTATAACAATCATGTAGGATATCAATAATAGAGCATTTGTTGGGAGTACTTATAAGCTTAGCACTGTCTCTGCAGTTTTTTTAAATAAAAAAACTTTAAAAATTAGTTTTCATAAAAATAATTTGTAGTGAAATATGTACACATTGTTTTGTCTTTTTTAAAAAAAATACAAAATGCCTCCTTCTGTGTCTGGAAATATGTGAACAATTCTTTTTCTCAGATTATATTTTTCCATCTTTTAAGGAGAACAAAAGTAATAAAAAAATTATAACAGATACAGAATTTCACTGTACAAGATGGGAAATCAACAGTGGTTGTTCTATTGCAAAATGTTGTCTTCAAATTAGTTGTTCAGATTACCAGATATAAGTATGCAAAATTGGCTCAAAAAAGAAAAGAAGAAAAAATATTTAAGCATTAACTATTCCTTTTCATAGACCAGTAGAAATCAGCAATATAGTTAAGAATTTGGCACTTTTGAAATGACCTTTCTCAATCATTTTTACACTCAACAGATCTTTCTAAAATATAAAAATTATATTAATTTTGACAATTTGGATAGATCTCTCTGAATTTCATCAAAACGAAGGAAACTACTCCCTTTGCCTATTGCCTTTCTATCGCACTGTCTTGCTGCTCATTCGCTTTCATCATCTTTCCTTGTGATATTGTGTGAAATACCAAGGGGGATTTTTTGCCTTTTTTATCCACACTTTGAGGCCAATCAGCCTCAGCGGCTTAATTTTTCCCAGCTATTTCAGAACAGATTCCAAAATGCCATGTCCTCCTTTTTTCTCACATTTACTAAAGTTTTACTTGTCATTAATCAGCTTTACTGTATTTCTTTGTGCTTGGATACTTTATTCATTGGTTCTGTCCTAATGTCAATGTGAAAGTTCACTATCTTTGAAATTACCAATGTGCTTAAAAATAGTATCTCATAGAATTGCCCTTAAATGAACATCATTTAATCAAAATCACTTAATTGATTATGAATGGAAATATGGAGATATAGTGCTTATAACTTCTGGTTCCACATGAAATCATATAATATATATTGCATGTAGCATGTATACATAAAAACACACTTGTAAGATTTACTATAAAGGCAAATCACACACACACATATTTATCCTGAACAGTAATAGTAATAGGAAAACCTTGAATCTCGGCTTCCACGATAATGTTTAATTGCTATCAGTCTAGGTAAATATTATACTGTTTATATATTGTCAAATTAGTAATAAATTTCCAGCTTGAATAATTATGATGCCTTTCATATAAAACAAAATAAAAGCTTTTTGGATTCAGTGTATTGCTGCATTGATGTATAGGATTTTCCTCTTTCTAGAAAAAAATGGGAATCTTAGGATATTATTGTGTCTCAATGCATGTATATATTAGACATCAAGGACTGCATAGAGAGATGTATATCTCAAATTTCCCAGTTGTTAATAACTGAAAAAATAATACTGGGAAACTGCGTAGAGCCTAAAAGTACAGGAGAAGATTAATTCTAAAATAATGTCTCTTTTTAATATATTTAGTACAGGGTTTACAGGGTCTTACCACATCAATTGGACTCAAAGTGATTCTCCTGCTTTTAGCCTCCTAAATTCTGGGATTACAGGGGCCCACCACAACATCCAGTCTCAGTTTCAGTTTAAGTAATTTCTGGGCATGGTGATACACAACACTGTGTAATTCCAGCCTTCCAGAGACTGAAGCAGGAGAATTGCTGAAAGTTCAGGCCAACTTAGTTCACATAGGAAGACCTTCTCAAAAAAATAAATAAATACATAAATAAATAAAAGATGATAAATGCAATTCAGATAGTCTACAAATAATGTAACATATTAAAATCTGAGTCTAAAAGATACTTGAGTCATCACTATATCATTTTGATTTTTATAGAGTAAGAGGGAAAGTGACATATAAAACATTAAAGAAAATATAGGTTCAATATTTTATGAAGCAAATTTACAGCAATGAAAGGAATACATAAGAATTTTTTAAGGATATGCTTGCTAGTAAAAAGAGAAGATATCAAGATGGAAAATAAAGTGCTGTTTGTTTTCTGCAACACTAGAAAATGTACTCAAATTCTTGTTTTTCATTTATAACATGTGTTTTTCTTTAGTGTGCTAATTCAGTATTATCTCTTATTTTTTATTCTGTTTTAGGTGGATAAATTGCACAGCATTGTTAGATCTATAGTTATACAGAAAAAACATAGAAATTCTATTTTTCTATTAGAATGTGTAATGATTTTTTTAAAATAAGTGCATACACACATTTTTATGTGTAGACAATTTGCATTTATTTGCACTTTGAAATAAACAGTCTTTTCCACTCAGATTTTCTCTACTTTTGTTACTTTTCATGTAATTTGCATAAAGCATGAAAGTTACCCAGCTGTTCAGTAGAATATATTATTTTCTGCTTTCAAGGAATGTGCAAGTGACATTTTCTGTCCTTAACTTAGTGCTCAATTTATTAAATTTCAAGTTAAAGCAACACAAACATCACATAAACCAGCATGTGTTGATAATGAGGAAAGATAAAGAAGCAGAGACCATATAAAGTGTGGAGCTCAAGGAGTTTGAAACAAGCAATAGCATGCTAAAGACATTTTCTTCATATATTATATATGCATATATATATATACATAGTCTAAAATATGTCACAAAATGTCTTTAAATTTGAGAGTGAAAAATGTTTGAAAAAAATGATAATTTTCATAGTGCAATACATGTACCTTTCAAAGAGCTTTTATGATTTTTCTCACAATTTATACCTCTAGATTTCTCATGCTAAACAGTTAGCACAACACAGAAGGTATATTAAAACTAAATATGATTGAGTAAATTATGAGATCAAACTATGAGCCAGTTATGTTTTGAAAAAATAATTGTTTTAAGTGTCTGTCATATCTCTTTATTAGTTTAAAACTTTTGCTGCTTAATTACACTTTTATTGGATTAAATTTTAGCATTTAGCTTAAAAATGGTGGGGTTGTTAAATGCAATATTTTTCAATTCTGTCTGATTAACATGAAATTTATGAATGTAAAAGGTACATTTAGGTTTTATTTTTAGGTTAAAAGATTATTGTAAATCAATTTGAATTTTATAGTATTATACTGAAAAATTCCAAACGTTTAATTTAAAATTGCTGCCAAGGGAGCCAGGGAGATGGCTCAGTGGAATAAGTGCTTCCGTGGCAAGCACAAGGGTCTGAGTTCAATCTCTGGGTCCAACAAAATAAATAAATAAACAAACAAACAAACAAATAAATAATATAAAATAACCACCAAGATAATATGCCTCTTTTAAAAACAGTCTTTCTCTAGACATTTATATTGATAAGAGTTTTCACAATGAAAACTTGAAATCCATGACATGTTTAATATTTTGTATTCTATTTTCCTTGAAATAATTATTAGAAATATATTATAGGTTGAGTTTGCTTTTCCAGATAAAATTACTTTAAGAAAATTGCATATTACACCTGCTTAAGAAAAGGCATTTCAAAACTGATAGGTAGCTGAGCAGACACAGGTGCAGCAGCTGGGGTTCGATTCCCGGTGCGCTGTGCTGGTCTTGCTCCTCAGGTGCACTGAGAAGGCAACTGAGACTGGGCGTCGTGGCGCACACTTGTAATCCCCGTGCTTGGGAGGCTGAAAAACAGGAAGATCGCTATGAGTCTGACCTGCGTGTAGTGAGACCCTGTAGGCCCTGTCCTAAATACATAAAAAGTTTTAAAATGACAGATAAATAAATTTTTGACTCAACCTATCAGGAAAATATCAATCTAATTATCAAGCAAAATTTTATTTGTGTTTTTATTGTTTCATTTTTTTAAAATATAGGATTGTAACACACGTTTTTCCTCAGTCTCTGTAGAGCCACCACTTTCAGTTATGAAGAAGTTTCAGTGAGTGATATTGTTAAGGATTACTAAGTTATAAATCAAAGCTTAAAAAACACAAATAGCGCATATGTGACTATAATATGATACCTAAATCTACAACTGTGACGTGTGATGTGTGTAGACAGACATGGGTGTGAGGACGAGAGAGAGAAAGGGAGACAGAGAGACATTCAGGAAGTGTTTTAGTTCGACTCTGCAACACAGGAAGACAGTTGAACCCACTTCTGTGCTTTCAAAGAAAAACTTTCCGTTATTCATAAAATCCATGTATTTATTCAAATTACATTTTTGTTTTAGATTTTGTTTTCCTATCTTTTTTCTTTGGGGATTTAAGAAAATATTTTTAAAGAAACCACCATAGATATTCCTTCCAAGTATCACCAGATGTTGATCATTCTTTCTGTGTAATATTGGACCTTGATACGCTACGGTCGAGTTAATCTGTAAAATGAATTCTCAAGTTTGTTTTGCTTATTGTTTCCTCAGAGTTATGTGTTAACACTCAGTTTTTGTGAGAATATGATAGTAATGAAGTTGTCTCTTTTTTGCTCCACTTTTTTAGAAAGTTTTTACAGCCAGTGTATTACATTTTGATATAAAAGATTTTTGCTGAATAAGCCTGAAGAAAAAATAATCTGTGTTGCTTTTGCCACTTAAGTCCAACAAAGTAGCCATGAGGAGATGTATATGTGAGTTGGCATTTCAGTCCAGGCACATTAATGTTCTGCTTTTCAGGATAGAGAATAGTGTAGGGTTTATTTATTTATTTATTTATTTGTTTATTTGGTACAGGGTCTCACTACTTGGCTGGACTCACAGTGATCCTCCTGTCTCAGCTTCCCCCAGCACTGGGATTAAAGTCATGTAGTCACCATGCCAAATTTTGGTGGCTGGCACTGCACCGAGGGCTCTGGGGCTGGGACTTCACGTGATCCTGAGTATTAAACTCGGGTTCTTGAGCTTGCCCAGCAGGCCGTTAGCCTGCTAAACTGTATTGCCAACCAAGCACAGACTTCAGAAAGAAAAGACGGGGCAGGTCATTGGCCAGCTATCTCACTCAGCCCAATCATAAGCTACACAGACTAGTCTAGTCCATTTTGTTAGCCAAGAGATTTAGACATCAGAGCTGACACTATATGTCACATTGCTTTTTGATTTGTACGCTGTGAAAAAGAACTCATTTAGTGTTTATTTTTGAAGGCCTCACTGGCACATTACCTATGATATCAAAGAATAGTGAATAAAATCTAGCCTTACATCTATATGAGAATAAATTAGATCATAAAAAGATACTTTTAAAAATAAATCAGAATCAGATGGCAAAAGAGAAATAAATCTGTAGCGTACAGAATCTTAGTTGCACCTAATGAAATTTAACTTTGTCCAGTGAGCCTGGTATGATGTTAATGCCTAATGCTATTAATTTGCATTACTTGCAATGTATGAGTTTTGGGTAATTGGAAGGAAAAGAAATTGCTAGAGTTGTCTGAGAATGAAGATGGAAATAATATGTGTAATGAACCAAATGCGAAGGCATGAGAGATCTATCCATAAGAACAGGGAGCTGTAGTTTAATTCTACCTGAAAGAAAGCTTTGTAAATTACATTAAAAGAAAACTTGCCAAAAAGACGATAGTTATCTTGTGAAAATAATAACAAATGACAATGCATATCAATGAAAATCACGATGTCAAAAGGGCAGATAGATTTTTCAAAGCAAGCAGTAATGTGAAACCATTGTCCATCGTACAAAACTGTATCTGTAATTCTGAGCAACAGATTTGACTATAGAAATAGATGATATATCAACAATTATTAATCATTCATTTTTTCTGGTACCGGGGATTGAACTCAGGACCCTGCTAATCATTTACCTTTGATTTGAAAATCTGTAACATATGTATGTCACCTTTTTCTGTCTTTGTTTCTAATTTTTGTTCTTTTTTTTTGCTGTTACATTTCAAAATAGAATAAAATTAAATTTAAGAAAAACCAAAAGGGCAGATAAGATCTATAAGAATATATATGTATCATCATCACTTTTTGCATGTTTTCCTGCAAAAGATGTATCAGAAAGAAAGTTGTTTTCACACAGAAGCAACAGGGAAGGATGTGGAAAAGTACCATTGACAGATGCAAACGTAGAGAAGAGGATGGTGGGAAGCATGAACCCAAGGGTGAACAGAGGTGTCCGGGCCATCAGACCAGTGCATAGAGCACGTCTGTGCTCTGAAGACCTCTTGAAATACTGAGAGAGCTTTCTGAGTGAATGTGATACCTTCTTCTTTAAAAGCAAGCTAAGGCGATGTATGTTGGCTTGGCAGGACCGAATCTCTTCTCTATGCCTCCAATCTATAGGGGTGTCATCAAAGAGGAGATCTTAACAGCAGGCTTCAGAAAGAACAGCTCTACATTTTGAATACTAGAACTGTTGCAATAAGATTATTAATAAGAAATAAATCAGCAGAAAGAACTTAGAGAACCACTTGGCAGATACGGCAAATAGCAGATCCAAATGACAAAATAAATGCATTGTACTTGGCAGGAATTGATTTTTAGTAAGAAGTTTTACTTTCTATGTTCTTAAGCATTTCAAAAGGAGAATACAAGGGAAAATGACATAAGACTATTGAGGGACTAAGCAAACCAGTGAAAATATTTCGAACCATTCATTTGGCTATAAATTTACTAAATAATTATTTGTGAAATTTAACTTTTAAAATCTCTTCAGGGAACGTAAACAAAAGATATTTTGGAAATTTTATGTTTTGATTTATTTCTTATTTGGAAGAAGTCCAAGTAATTCTATTCATATATTTTCTTTCTTCATGAATCCCAATAATGATTATTAGGAGAGCAGAAAGCTTTGTTATATCCTCACTGCAAATACACAAACTCTGGATACATTATAACATGTATAAATGATGTACAAATTAGTAAAATCTGATTAGTAAAGTGGACTTTCTGAACAGAGCAGTGTGCATATAGTTTAAAATGAATGTATGTGCATTACACACGCACACATTTTAGGCAGGAACAGATTCCAAAGTAAGGAGCTTCTTGAGAAATGCCTATCTATATGCAAAGCCAGCTGTAGGACCACCTTTTAAAAAGTGATAGGTCGGTATCTTGTTTGTATTCATAATTTATTGTTATGATCCTCATCGGGAGTCTGGGCTTCAGCCTTTATGCATGGCTACTTGCATATGTATAGAAAGTGGGAAAATATGACAAAAACAAAGAAAGCAGAAAAGAAGAATGACTTTACTTTTTGATTAAGGATTCTTTTTGGTAACTCCAGAATCTATTAAAGTTGATTCATTTGCTCTTTTCTAGAATAAAGAATAAAACTGCTGGAATAAAATACTTTTATGTGATGGAAAATATAAATACATGATTATAAATCTACTTTTCTTTCTGTTCTGAATTTCTCCTGAACCCACTGCCTTAATCTTCAGTATAAAAGAAAAGAAAATTAAAATCTGTAATTTATTTCCAAAACCAAAGTTTTGTTCTAATATCAAAGTTTTAGCATTCAAAGGAGTATATAGAAATCATTCTGTCCTTTTCATAATTATCCAAAAGCCATTAGAAAGAAATAAGACTTTTTCTTCTTTTCTTCCTAAGTAAAATTAGATTCTATTTTATTCCAAGCTTAATGAAAAGCTTTGCATGTGTGAGTCAGCACCTCAAAGCAAATCTCATTTACAATTCATTACATCTTTCATCCCAATTATCTTCATTTCTTTTGAATTTTATTTTTTAACTTTTACATTACATGTATTTAGCTAAAATTGCTGTAATTCTTTCCTCACTGCCTAAGTCCACCACATACCTAAAATGCCATTTTTTTTCCTCTTATAAGATTGTTAAACTCAGATATAGATCTGAGATAATAGTCTACTGAAGAAGGAATGAGTGAAGAATTTCATAAAGCTAATCCATTAGAGCATGTTATTGCTATCCATGTAAATTCATGTAACAGTTTTTTTTCAAATTATATTAACAATCTAACAATTTCAACCTATAAATTATCATTTTCTTTCACTGAAATAAGTTGGGGAGGTGATTCTAACACCTTTTGTGACATTAGGCATTATTTATCCTTCTTAACTGTGCTTCACATCATTTATGTTGAATTAAAAGATGATTTTTTTTTGTTTCCCAATGAAAATAATGCACTACTTGTAAATCTAGAGCTTTCTCATCTTGTGCTCCCAGATCTCTGGACCTGTTCGCATTCCTTATGCAAACAAAGTACCTTCAAGACATCTCCATGTGGATTTTTCCAAAGCATTTGATACTCTGCATGAGAGAGATCATAAACTTCTTTAGTTACTCATTATTCTTTATAGAATGCCACATTTGAGATGAAAATCAACATCCTCCCAGTACATTGCTCAAGTTTACAACTTAGAAGTCATCTTTTAATATTTCCTCACACCGAACATATTTTTCAATGAGTTACAAAGACATTGATTCAGTTGATTAAAATGTCTTTCAACAACATCTTCTCTCTAGGTCACAATTGTGAATAATATAGAAATACTTTTCTTTGAATTTCAAAACAATTTTACATATATATGTGTTTTAAGTATATTATTTCTGTCTACATGATTTATATTTCTGAAAGCTTATCTAATTAAAGTATACTAGAATTGGAATATATTAGATATAAAATTTACATTACCATAGTATTAGATTTGGTTTGATGTGAATAAATAAATAATATTTAATGTACTTACAATCATAATTGTTATGTATAAGCCTGCAGTAGAGTCATCAAGAAGTAGTTCCAGCTGAGAATGGAGATTTACCCAACATTCAAGCCCATCCTGGACTACGCAGTGTGTTCGAGGCTAGTCTAAACTACCCAGTGAGTCCTTGTCCCAAAAGAAATTGTAAATAAATAAATCTTGAAGTCTTAAACTGGTAGAAATCCTAAGAAACTGTTTACTTAAATAAGATTTGATATATTTAACTACATGTAGGATGCCAACTTGATCATGAGTATTATTTTTAATGCTTCAATCTCTCTAAAAAATCTCTCAGTAGAGGTTTTTAGAAATTCATTTACTATAATTGTCTGATATATTTCATGTACTTAATGGACAGAGAAATCAAAGATATTTATTCAAACAACTAGATCTAGTGGAATTAGTACCTAACCATTCATCTGCCTTTATACATTTACATTCATGATAGTTTGACTTTATCTATTAGAATTAATTGTTAAAGATATGAACTATTGAAACTTCTGAGCTATGTTCATTCCTCAGCATCACATGGATGATGGCTGTAACTCACCCAAGCCAAGACCGGGTGTGGTGGTGCAAGCCTGTAATTCCAGCGGTGGAGAGGTTGCAAGAGGTGAGTCTAAGCTGTGTAGTGAGGCCCTGCACCAAATATGTTTAAAAAATGAAACCTCTAACTCATTCTATATATTTTATGTGTGTTTACAAAAGTAAGGTTACCCTATAAAGCTAGACAAAATGAAGTGATAAGGTACAACTCAGTTAGACTTAGATCTTAGCTTCCTATATTTAGTCATCATGATGTGAATAGTTATAAACAACTAAATACACTGAGCTTGAAAATATATAAAAATTGTCATTTAAATTTGACTACTATGTACAGAAAATTAATAGCACATGTTGAAATGAATAACAATTATTACTTTAAAGTAGACTCAGATAAACAAATCATAGAAGAAAATTAATTTTTTTGGATGTTTCCTATAGTCTCATAATATGCTACTATTCTATATCCCACTTTTTAATTTCACTTATTTAGAAAACTTTTAGTACTGATAAAAGAATAAATGGCGTGCAATAGCCTGTACTTTCTACACCCATTCTTCTTTGATTTGAAAAATGACAATAATTTCATTTTTTATCTAATATTAAATTCTGGAGTACTATATTTTCTTTTCTCAGCAATTTCAAGTAAGCTTAAAATTTTTCAGACATAGGATACTTTACTAACTAGATAATTAGAAGGAAATCCTTTCCTTTTTAGAAAGAAAATGCACCTCAGCCCAGCTGTATCTCAGCCCCTATTTACTGTACTTTGAACACTCATTATTTTATTTTATTTTACTTTCTTATTTACAATCTTAAATGAATATAATAGTAAAAATTGGCCAAAATAAAAAGAAGAAAGGATTTACAGATCACTCATATAATACTTCACTCTGTGTCCAAATCAAGAAACTTATATTCATATAATTATAATTTGCAAAGTAGAGAGTAAGGTAATAAATATTTAAAGATTTAAAATTTTTGAGTTTAGTTTAAATTATAGCATCACATTTCTGAGAAAAAATAAACCTTTTGCACAAGAAATTTGAATAAAATCATACCAAGATACACAAAAATGAAACTGTCCAAAACATTGTAAAGAAAAATTTTGCACAAAAATTTGAATAAAATCATACCAAGATACAAAACAATGAAATTGTCTAAAACTTATTGTACATAAAAAAATTAGCTATGGAAGAACAAAATTAAATGACATATTATCTCACATTAGATAGAAAGGGAAAAAAAAGACCATGTAAGAAACTAGACCTCAAAGGAGGAATGAAAGAAAAAAAAAAAGGCCTGTCCTCATTAAATTTTATACTTAGCAAACATGCCTTTGAAAACTAAAAGTTTTATATTTTCCAGTTATACAAACTCAAAATATTCTAATGCCTCTAGACATAGCATATAGGAAATAATAAATAGCATAACACAGAAGGCAAGAGAAGTTGCAGTATGGTCCTGGAGGAATAAAGAGCTTTCAAAATGATAATTATGCAGGACTATGAAAAATACGTTAATGAACCCATTTAAAAGTTCATTGAAGATTTCCATAAAACAGTAACAAGCTTATATTGGGCTATATCCATATTTTTTTCATGTGCATGTGTGTAAAAGACAAGGAGGAAGAAATATAAAGTGAGTAGAAAATGGAAATATGCTTCTTAAAGTTTCTAATATTAGAAGAAAATATCATACTGTGTCTTTTAAGTAGATTGTAAGTCAGTGATACAGTGTAAATCTTAAAACAAAAATCAAGTTTAAACAATGTTCAAAAATTCAATATTATTTAATTAAAAAATAAATATTTCAAAAAGAATTGAACTGAGTAAAAGTTTTCAACATAGTAAAATTACTGGGCTAGGGAAATGCCTTAGTAGAATAAGCGCTTCCTTGGCAAGCACAAAGGTCTGAGCTCAATGCCTGGTTCCACCAAAAAAAACAAAGAAAGAAAAGATTACTAAGAATAAAACAAGATAAATATGGGAATGGCAAATATATGACCAGCACTTCTAGTAGTCTGGCGATAGGATATTGCACAGAATTCTAGTATGTCATGGACATGGACAGTGTCCATAAGCTTACTGGTGGCCAAGTGCCACTTGTGGGACTGAGCTAGTGCTACTTCCTTGCTATCCACACTATAGACCTGGATAGAATCATGATCCATAAGGTGTAGAAGTACATATGTAGAGTATAGTAATGGAAATATTTTGCTGTTGTATTCAAAAGAATAACTGAAAGATTGCTTTTGTATGCCTCTTATTCTCCTGTGTTTGTTTCCCCTGTTTGGTGGGGTTTTGCCATTCTCATTCATAGAGTTTTGGTCATTTTGGTCCCTCATAGAATATCTTTTAGTAGTTTATGTAGGGGTGGTTTTGTTATACTGAATATCTTTAGTTGTTCTTTGTCATAGAAGTATTTTACTTCTCCATTATACTTAAAACAGAGTTTTGCAGGGTATATCAGTCTGGGTTGGAATTTGTTTTCTTCCAACAATTGTAGTGCTTTGTTCCATGTTCTTCTTGACTTTATGGTTTGTGAAGAGAAATCTGCTGCTATTCTGATGAGTTTTCCTTTAAATGTAACCTGTTTCTTTTCTTTCGTGACTTTTTGTATATTGTTCCTGTGCCGAATTTCCAGGAACTTGATTGTTATATGTCTGGGTGTGTGTTTTATTTGGGTTGAAGTTATTTGCAGCTCTATATGCTTCAGTTATCTGAATGTCAGATTGTTTCCCTATGTGGGAAGTTTTCTCCTATTACTTCTGCCCATCTTGTTTTTATATCATTTGTATTGACTCCTTTCTCATTGATGCTTTAGTCTTGTGTTCATCTTTGAATTTTCTTGCAGATATTGAATAATTTTTTAGTGCATCCTAGTTGTCTTTAAGAGATCTTTCTTACCTTTTTGCTAGCTGCAATACTGTATTTAAGGTCTGAAAGTCTATTTGCACTTTCATTCAATCGGATTTGCCAGCTTGTGATTGAGATTTTAGTTACCTGTATAGCACTTTGAGTCTGCTTCATATATTCTAGTTCTTTCCTAGGTTTGTCATTCAAGGATTCCATAATTTTTCTATTCTCTTCTACTTGTTATCAGTGTCTTCTTTAGAAGCACTTAGTTCTTCTTTCATTATACTTATTATTCTTTTTTTACTTCAAAAATTGTTTCTGATCTGATATCCTCTATACCTTTCTGCAGTTGTTTCTTTACTTCCAATGCACTTATTTAATATTTCAATTATGTGATTTTTCAATTTCTTCTATGCTGTTGCCTCCTGCATTTGTTTTGGGTAGGTCAGGGCCTGAGATTCCATTTTGCTTCTTCTCATTGTCATTTTGTGTACCACTGTCTTTTGATCTTTAGTGTACAGCTAAGATAGAGTTATAACCTTAGCACCTGGTCCAGATGTACCAAGTTCAAACTTGTCCAGGTCGGTGTAGCTTGGGTCTGGCTGTTGTGCTCCACTTGTTTCTGCTGTAGCCCTTGGAGGTGACCCTTTTGTGACACTTTCACAAGATGTTCCTCACCTGGATCTGCAGGGTGGTTTTGTTTCTGTCCTCTCTGCAGGGTGTTCTTCTGCCAAGTTCCACACTGGGCCTTTCTGATGGAGGACATTCTACTCATATGAGCAACTGAGTTCTGGGTGGAATGAGGATCTGGCAGAGGCCAGGAAGTCCCACTCACACATTAGGCCTGGGTAAAACCAGGATCTAGCGGGCGATCTCACTCACATGCTGTGCCTGACCTCTGCGTCAAATGAGAATTTGGAGAGCCCCTCACAGTCTCACTTACATACCTAGTTGAGCTCTGGGTCGAATGAGGATCTGGCAGGCCCCAGGAAGAACATTCTTTTTTTTTTAGTATCGGGGATTGAACTCAGGCACTTGCCCTTACCCTTGCCAAGGAAGCACTTATTCCACTGAGCCATCTCCCTGATCCCAAACATTCATAATTTTAATCTATCCAAATTTCATTGTGATAATTAATTTAAGTACATAGATAATTTCATATAAAGTATGTATGATTTACCTTCCCTCTGCTGTCGGGGGATGCATACCTTTATAATTAACACTTTTTACATTGCATTAGTTTCTTTTTGTGTACACATTGTATGCAAAATTTCATATTATTAAGTGATTATGGAATACAATATGGCTTCTTGCGCTGTCTGATATGTCTCTCTAGCTATTTTTTAGTTTTCAAATATTCCGTGACTATTGCCTTCTTTCTTGTTTTTCACTGGAATTGAAACCAAACATGTCAAACTTCATTAAAGTCAGGTCCTCTTTTAGTTTTGGTTAGGATTCAAACAATTCACAAATTAACTTAATGACAGTTATGTCTACAAGATTAGACTTTCCTTCAGGGATGCTGATTTCATTGCATCTTGAATTAAGTATTCTTAACTAACATAAAAAAAAACACTATTTGCTTATTTTGCTTCCAAATTTTCTGATAAACCTTAAAAAGCTTATCTGTTTTATAAGTCTTTGCAAAAAGCAATGCATTTGTTATAATTGATGAAACCAAATGGATGTACCATAATAACACTAACAATATGGTTTATGTCTGAGTATGCTGGAAGTGAGCATTCAATGAATTTATTTAAGTAAGCCAAATATGTTGGTTTATCCCTAGTCTTATTGCTCCATTGCTGCCGCTTGCAGGAATTTTTATTATTTTCTTCTTAACATCATCATTGTGCTTGTTGTCGTGTACCATAATGCTATTAAATTGTACATGAAATGATTAATTTTTCAGCTACTTCCCAATATAAAAGGTTTAAAGAAGATTTAACTTTAAACATTTGGTTTACTGCACTCCAAATTGTTACAGTCACTTATTTTATCATTGTTTTAAGACAATTATATTTCATTATGATTGATTTCTTGCCCAGGCACTTAGTATTTTGTTTGTTTGTTTGTTTTGAGGAACTGGGGATTGAACTCAGGCCCTTGCACTTTCCAGGAAAGTCCTTATTCCACTGAGCCATATCCCCAGCCCACGAGTACTTAGTTTTTGTAATTTCCAAAAACAACTATAATATTTTAATTTAATTTTTTATTTGTACAAGTTAAAGATACATAATAAATATGATACATCCATTGTAGGAAATTGTGGGCATGATCTCAGTCAGTGCTTTATATTACATCTCTGATTACTACTGTAATATAATGACCCCCAAAAGCTAGAGAGGAAACTAAGGCAGGAGTGTCAGGAAAAAAATGCAATCACAGTTGAAAAGAAGAAGGCAATTGTGTGAAACACAAAAGTGGCATTTGTGCGATCAGTCTTGCTAGTGTGTGCACCATGCCAAAATACACCATCTTGATAATCTTACAGAGCAAAGATTTGAATAAGCAACTCTGGGTTGCTAAAGGTGTTTCCAAAAATTAGCAAATGATGCTCAATACTACTAAATAATATAGAATTACAGATGAGGTAAAGTGTGGATAAATGAAAAGCAGATGGCAGGTTATAGTCTAAGTTTATAATTTATGAATAGTTAGGGCTATAAATGCAGATCTCATAAAAGATCACCCATCATTGAGGGTAATGGTGAATGACAGTAATGTGTGGTTTCACAACTATAAAGCAAGAACTGGGATTCATAGAGTAGCTAGGCATGTAAAGCAACCAGTGCTGGAAAAAAGGCCTACTGAGCATTATAAACACCGCTTTCAAATGATGACACAGAGAAATTTCCAACCATCATTCATAAAATTTCCAACCAAAATGAAATTGGCCTTTTCTGGTACAAAATGGCTGGAAGAATATTCATTATCCAATAATAGACAATACCAGGCCATAAGCCTACATAGGACAGGCCAAACTTACTGGTATGTGCCAGGACAAGTAGTGACCAAAACAAGAGTGTCCAGAAATCACAGTCATTAGAAATTAGATAGTGATCATGTACAGATCCAATAAAAAAAGCCTGGGAAACAGTACTTTTTCTTGAGTAAATCAGGGAGGCTTTCTTTCCTACTGTTAAGAAATATCTAGAGGACAAAGTTTACCACTCAAGACTCTACGTTCTTGGATAATGCTCTTCCTTAACCACAAGATTTTGAAGAATTCCCATGGTTCTTAGTGGAGATCCTCTTACCTCATACAACTCCTCTATTGCAGCCTATGGACCAGCAGGTTATAGCTAACTTTACAAAACTGTACTCCAAGGAGCTATTAAGAAGTTCTTCCAGATGTCTCAGGTATATATTTAATAATAAAAGAGTTTTTGAAGGCACATTTCCATTTCATTTCTTATGTGGGGCTAATGGACAAGTTGTTTAATGGGTTTATGTCTTTCTAAGGACACACAGATGTGCCTAGAAGAAAGTGTGGCCTAAAGTTATGCAAGAAAGAAATTTTGAAGACTGACGGCTCAGTGCATCCTATGGTTGATGATATCACCTATAGGGTCAATAGGCTCCCAGGTAGACAGTGTGATGTTGAGGAACTGGTAGAGAAACTCTCAGATGAGTTGTTTTCAGAACTTCAGCAGCTTTTGATTGAGTCTTAGAGAACAAAGAGCTTTCTGAAGAAGAGGGAAGTATCATCTATCAGTACAACAAAGTTCTTTAAAGGAAATAAAGAAAACTGAAAGAATGGACAGTTGCAGATATTTGTGGAGAAATCTTACCCAGAGAGAGCGAAAGCCAATCAGTGCATTCACGTGCTTTATGATGTCTTGTCATGTTACAGAACAGTGTGAAAGAAAAGACAAAAGCAGACAACTTTATAATCAGTTTTTAGTTCTCAAAAAGATGAGACCTAGTGATCCAGGAGTAGATGCTAGTGGGATACAGTCTCTTTCAAGCGCAGAAAGGACACCAGAAAGCCACTTCAATAAAGAGCCTCTCTTTTCACACAATAAACATCTTCCATTTTTTCCTCCCTTCCTGCAAGCTAAAATTATCAACTTGAATGATGAGTACAGTATGAGGTTGTTGTTTCTGGTAAAGTATGAACACTATGTAATCCTTTTTATTAGGAAAAGATTAGGGGGTGTTTTGTTATGTTCACAATGCATTAAGGATTTTAAATAATCTCTTAAGGAAAAATAGACTCTTTTTCTATCTTATGGAAGGGCCCACAGGGTGTTTAGGGTTTTGCTACTAGATTGGACTCATAGTGATCTGCTTGCTTACAGCCTCCCAAGAGCTGGGTTTACAGGTGTACACCACCACACCCAGGCACAATCCCATCTCAGCATGCCCTGGAGGCAGGGCTGGCACAGCAGGCCAGGGATCAAACTCCCACCCCCTGCACCTGCTTGCAGGTGCTTTAATCTGCTGAGCTATTTGGCTAACCCAGGAAAAGTAGTCTTGACTTACAACCAACTTGAGGTTTGACCAGCCCTTGCAAACAAACTGAGATTATAATTCAAGGGTCCACTACATTTACCATGAGTTGGTGTGCTATTGATTATTGATGTACATTTCTTATGTACATGGGAATGATGTTGGATATGGACATCTATAGATGGCTATTGAGTAAAACTTGAAAATTAAATTCCAAATTTTTGCCACTGTTAATCCATTATTAGACTATTTTCATCATAAAAAATAAAGAGAAAGTTTGAGATATTTCCCATGTTCCCCTGTCCCCACACATGCAATGCCTCTGTTATTGTTAGGGTCCTCCAATAGGTTTGTGATAATCATTAAATTGATAATGAATGGCACAACATAGTGACCTAAACTCATTTCTTAGATTGGGTTTTACAGTTGGTGTTGCATATACTATGAGTTTAGAAACATATATCCATCCTTGCATAGTAGGCCAAATGTTATCATTATCCACAAAATTATTTCCTTCCTATATGTTCATTTTCTTGTGCTGATCTTTGCATTTTCTTGCCTTTTCCTAGATGCCATATACTGTAGTTGGAATCATACAAGATGTAATTTTCCAGAGTAGCTTCTTTCAATTAAATGGATTTTGAAGATTCTCTACTTTTTAAAAAGTTTAATACAGTTCATTTACTTATAATAATAGCGACTTTTTTCCTGCACTAAAGAATTGTAAGTTAGAGTCTAAAAGTTGCTCCTAAGCACTTATATTGTAGACTTTTTGGCAAAAATTCTTTGAACTCAGTTTAACTAAAAATCCTCACTGTTAATACCAGAATGCTAAGGATACATGCTTGTACACCATTATACCACCCCAGGTGATATTTGATCCAGGTTTATTTCAGCAAAACCCATGTTCTGTACATGTGTTCAGCTCACCTTTGCATGTGGTGTACCACTTAGTAATTTTTACACAATTGAATCTACTCAGCTACTTAGTCACAACTTGTCCCTTTCCTACATTGTATAAAGAATTGAATAGCATCTCTTTGTCCTCCTCAAAAATCCTATTCCAGTGCTTCCTTCTGCAAGTCTCATGCAAATAATATCTTTCTTTGACAATGATGAATAATATTGTATCATCTGTGTGTGCCAGTTTTTAGCTATTCATCTAGTGAAGTACATCTGCTTGCTGACAACATTCTGGCAATTATGAACAATTGTCCTATAAAATACTATGCATGCTTTGTGTCTGAGTGTGCTTGTATGGATGGAGGTGTATGTGTGTAAATTTTCAACTCCTTTGATGAGATACTAGAGCATGCAACTGCTAGGTGACACGTTAAGAATGTATTCATTCTGTAAGAAATGAGTCTTTAAAAGAAAATGTATTATCCTGCATTTCATTTTGTTTGTAATCTTCAAGCTTGTCTGTTTTTGTAAAATGTATCATAAATTGTGGAAAACTATGTTAATTCTATTTCAGCATAAAGCAAACTTATTCTTCCTAACACATTTAGGTTTAATATTTAGCATGTCAGTGCAATTTAATGTAGAAACTGACGATGATAAATCTGTTGAGTTTAAACTGACCTTAATTCCACCGTAATTTATTTTGTTCATTAGTTTTCACTAAGAAATTTCCACCTGTACATGAAAGATATTATGTTTTCTTTTTGTTAAGGCTTCCTTTTTTTCTGTAGGACCTCATAATGTGACTGAATTTAATAATATATTTAATTAAACACATAAAAACTAAGATAAATTCATCAAGCCTGGTTGCCATCTGCAGATGTTCTCACAGGAAGAGGAGCTTGCATTTGTTACATTTCTATCAAAGCACTTCAAATATTTTTCTTAATATGGTGACATATTATTCCATCAAGTAAATATTTAATTTTACAAAAATTTCCTGGACGGACTTTGGGGATGTTTTCAATCATTTTCTTGCATATAAGCTATGATAAATAAGCTTAGATTTATTTCATTATTTGACACTGATGAATAAATTTACAATCCTTTTGAGATATAAAAGTGCTTTACCAAAATGTATGTTTATTTTTAGTAAAAACTTTTGAAAATTATTAAAAATCTTACTAGGAGGGACTAGGGAGATGGCTCAGGAAAAATAAGCACTTCCCTGGCAAGTGCAAGGGCCTGAGTTCAATCCTGGGTTCCTCAAAAAAAAACCTTTATTATGATGACATAGATAAATTTTAATGTTCTTATAATAAAATCATAACTTTGAGTTGTAATAAACTAAATTTCATATAATGAAATTTTGTCCAAGTCAAGTCTTTGTTATTTTTGCTATTTGCCACTACAAAATAATAAATAGCTACAGTACAGTAAGAATGTACTATTTAATGAACACAGCAATGTACTTTATTAGCTTCTTTTGTAGTTTTGTAAACTTTTTTTTTATTTGTGAAAGAGAAGAAAACAGAAACCATACAGAATTTCACTGAAGAAAAGAATAGGATACCCATCCTTACCCTGAAGACTGCCAAGGAAGCCTCATGGGCCTTGTACCTTCTCCACCCTTGCTGGATCTCTTCCGACTCCTAACCACCCATCATCACTCAGAAGACTGACATGGGCCTTGTTTCATGATTGTTTATTTTTTCCAGAACCCGGCTGAGACCCAGCCTCTTGGCCTCACCTGAGGACTGCCAGAAGCACCTGGTGAGTCCAGCCCTGAGCCACTCACCCTAGCTAGAGCTCAGCTAAGCTCCAGCCAAGTCATTGCCCTGAAGACTGTCACCAGCATTTGCAGGAGCCCTGGTGTGTCCTGCCCTGTGCTGACCCACGATTAAGATAATCTTGCAGAACATCAGCCTGCTCTCATCAGCACTGGATCCTTCATCTGCTGCTGCCTGCTCCTCCCCTCACTGATGCGGAAGCACACTGAACCACACACAATGAGAATTTTGGTGAGTCTACTTCCCTCCAGCTCTCTGAGAGCACTGGTCATTCAAATTCCACTGCAAATTCAGGGAGAAATTTGGGAGCTTTAAAAATGAAAAATGAAAGGAACGAAAGGCAAACTCAGACCTCTAGCCCACCAAAATCAATTTCACAAGAAAAGATCATAGAATGTGACAGTCACACTCCAAAAATATCTGAGATGATAACAACTGAAGTACAAAAATCACTCTATCAGGACATGGAGGAAATCAGATTAAAAAATGGCCTCTCAGATAAAAATGGAAATGGCCACAATCATTAAAGAATTGCTCAACACATGTATGGAAGTTAGAAATTTATCAAAAGTTCATAATATTAAAATATTTAAAGAGAAGAAACAGAACACCTATAATGAAAAATCAAATAAGAATTAAGGAAGATTTCTCAACACAGACCATCAAATCAAGAAGAGCTTGGACTGAGATAAGCGAGGTCCTGAAACAAAACAATTTCCAACCCAGATTGATGTACCCTAAAAAACTATCTGTCAAATTGAATGGAGAGATAAGATACTTCAAAAGGCAAAGAATAAATGAAGAAACACATTGCAATCAACCCAACCCAACAGAGTACAGGTAAATATTTTTCAAAGAGACAAAGATGACCACAACTTAAAGAAAAACAGAGCTACCAAGCATAACAAGTAATTAAGCAGAGGACAAAAGTATGAATCTTATAGTAGGAAAACAATATGACAGAAATAATCCAATATCTCTGTCATCATCATCAGTGTAAATGGTTTCAATTAACCAATCAAAAGAAATAGACTAGTAGAGTGAAACAATAGCAAAATCCAATATGTTGTATACAAGAAACATATTTAACTCTAAAATAAATTTATAGGTTTCAAGTCAAAAGATAGAAAACAATACTTCATGCAAGAGAAGCTCAAGAAAAAATATGGGTAGCTATCATTTTCACAAAAAAGTATAAACTTCAAATCAATAATGATCAAAGGAGATAACAAAAGTTACTATGTACTTATCAGGGAAAAACTTCAAAATAAAGAGAAAAGAATCTTAAATATGTTGCATCAAGTATAGGGGCACCCAGCTTTATAAGACTAGTTTTAATGAGTCTAGTCAGATGACCAATTACAAAATCAACAGAGACATAAAAACCTCAATATCTCAAAGAGACAGGTCAACTAGAAAAGAATAAGCAAAAAAGTAGAAGAACTGAACCAAACCTTTGAAAAAATGGACTTCGAGGACATTGAAGAGTGTTTTTCACATGCTGAAGGCTGAAACTAGACCCATGCCTATTATCATGCATAAAGCTACAGTCAAGATGGGTCAAAGATTTAAATATTAAAATAGAAACACAAAATATTCTGGAGGAAAATTTAGGTAGAAATCAGAATGACATAAAGGTAGGTAGAGTTCATGTATAAAAACCAAACTACATGGGAATTATTTCAAAGAATCAATAACCAGGATCTCATCTGTTGAAAAAGTTCTCTGTTTCAAAAAAAAAAATTCCAACAGGGTAAAATGAAAACCCACATATTACTAAAAGATTATAGCTGACTATCCCTCCATCAAAGACCATTCTAGAATATATAAAGAATTTTAAGAATGAGCCAGGGAATAAGCAGTAGAATAAGCACTTGCCTGGCAAGTACAAGGGCCTGAGTTTAATCCGTGATTCCACACAAAAACAAAAAAAGAAAAAAGAAATCGGGCCACACAGATTCAGAGACCCTATCTGAAAATGGGCATCTGAGACGAATATACACTGGTCAGATGGAAAAAAAAAAGTGGCAAGTAAATATAAGAAAAATGTTGAACATCATTGGTCATTCAAGAAATGCAAATTAAAACAACACTGAGATACCATCTCAACCCAGAAAGAATGGCTAACATCAAGAAGTCAACCAATAAGAAATACTGGAGGGAAGAACTGAAAACATCATACCACAATGACATATGTACAAACATTTATGGCAGCACAATTTGTCACAGCTAAATCTTGGAAACAACCAGAGGATTCATCAATTGTAGAATGTATAAAGAAAATGTGGTATTTCTACACAATAGAGTATTATTCCACTGTAAAACAGGATGAATTTGAGTCTTTTATCAGTGAAAGGATACAGCTAGAGAATATGGTTTTAAATGAAATAAATCAGACCTGCATGTGCAAACATCATATTGTCTCCTCAGTGTGAGAACCTGAAACAGAAAGATGGAATGTGAGGGGTATAGTAGATACTGGAGAAAGGAATGAACTTCAAAGGAAAAGAGTTGTTGAGCTGAGGATAAGCACAGGAGTCAGAGTGGGGGGGAATTTAATCAGTCTATTTAAGCAGGATAGTTTGTGCAACTGTGCTGTGCATTCCTGCTAGTTTATTGAAAGGAGCAGATAATACTCAACTTGTTTGGTCTCCCTTTTTTAATTCTTTATACTTTTTCTCTTAATTTCTTATATAGTACTTTGCTTTTTATTTCTTCTTCAAATTTTATATGCATACATGTTGTAATACAAATAAATAATTGGAAGATAATATGCATTACTAAAAATACTGTGAAATTCATGACTTTGTTAAGTGGAACTCTATATCACTCGTATTTTTTCCGTTTTAATTCTAAACTGTGCTCTGTAAAATGTAAAAAAAAAAAGTAAACAAAAAGTTAGAATTAAAATTGAAAACTCAATTGGTGATGGAAAAATTGGCTTTCCACATTATCAAGAGTAAGACTAGGGCTGTCCAAGTGTTTCAGCAGATTGAAGTGCCTGCAAGAATGCTCAGGAGCTGGAGGTTCAATCCCAGGACCTGCAGTGCTGGCCCTGCCCCCAGGGTGTGCTGAGATGGCAACTGAGACTGGGTGTAGAGGAATGCACCTGTAATCTTAGCACTTGTGAGCCTGTAAACAGGTGGATCACTAGGAGTCTGATCTGGTAGTGAGAACCCGAACACCGTGTAAACCGTTACCTTAAATACAGGAAAAAAAAAACCAATAAACCTAAGACTATATCCAAGTCTATCACCACACACTAGACTAAAGTCAAAATGGATTAAAGATCTAAACATTAGAACAGAAACTTTAAATCTATTGGAAGAGAAATTAGATGAAAACCTTGAACTCATAAGTGCAGGCAGTGAGTTCATCAACAAAAACCGAACTGCACAGGAAATACTTCAAAGGATCACAACTGGGATCTCATGTTATTGAGAAGTGCATGCAAGCCAAGAGAAATCACCAGCAGTGTTAAAAGACAACCCACATCTTCAGAAAAAAAAAAGTCTTAACCAACATTCCCTCAAGCAAAGGATATCTACCTAGAATATAGAAAGAATTTTTTTTAAAAAATCAGGCCCCCAATATTCAGAGACTTGATCAATAAGTCAACACCTGATGAATGCACACTTTTCAGAAGTCAAAATAGAAATGCAAATAAATGCATCAAAACTGTTCCACAGCATTATTCATTCTAGAAATCCAATTAAAACAACACTAGGCTACCATGTCACTCCAGAAACAATGACTATCATAAAAAAAAAATCAACTAATTACAAAGTCTTGAGATTCTGTGGGGAAAATCGCAGCCCTCTCCACTGTTTGTGGGAATGCACAGTGGTACAACCACTATGGAAAGCTTTGTGGAGACTCCTTGAAGAACTAGGAATGGAAATCCCATTTAACCCAGCTTTTCCTCTTCTCTATATCTTTCCAAAAGTACTGAAAGTAACATTCCACAATGATATATGTGCCCCCACATTTACAGTAGTATAATTTGTCATACCTAAATTTTGGATACAATGCAAGTGTCCATCTCCTATGGAATGGATAAAAAAGATTTGGTGTTTCTATACAATGGATTATTACTACTCAGCTATAAAGAAAAATAAACTTGAGGGTTTTATAGGTTGCAACTAGAGGCTATACTCTTAAGTGAAACAAATCAGATCCACAAGGTGTAAGCATCATATTGTCTCCCTATTTTAAGAACCTGAAGGACTAAGAAAAATATTAGAATGCAAAGACAGAGTAGAATAGAAGAAGGAATGAACATAAACAGTGAACAATGGCTATTTTGGACAGGAGGAAAAAGATAGGAAAAAAGGATGGGAAAATGTGTAAAGATACACTGAATAGCTGAGATGATTTTACGACTATTTCAATCAGTGTTTTGAAAGTAGCAGTTAGTATTTTTTTTTTTACTTTGGATAACTGAATATACTAATATCTATAGTCTGAGCAACTTCACTGACATCAGCAATGTGCAGCATAAAAAACATGGTTGAATACCTTTCATCTTGTTCTTTTAAAGGTAGAGAATAGCTGAGTTGAATGGGACCTGTAGTTTTTTGAGGTTTTCACCTTTGTACTCATTTATCTTTCTACTCTTGACTACCAATACCTGTTAAATTTTGTTCTGAGGAAATCATTCATTTCAGTCAATGGGCTTCTAAGCCAAGGTACAGTAACAGTGCATGCAGCTAAGGTACAAAAAAATGAAAGCTCCCTATTCAATGAGCCCCGTGATTGATTTAGTAATGAATACTTGACTCAGTTACATCCATTGAGAAATCTTGAGACTTTCTAGGCCTACAGAGAGAATGATAAATATTCTTACAATAGAATTTAAACATGATTCAAAGTAGAGTTTGTCTGTACAGTTCAGAACTATAAGGAAAGAACCACTCTGAGAATGAAATGTACAAACGGAGAGGTTTATAGCTCAAAGAGCAAGAACCAGCAGGCACTAAAGACATATTGATCCTAGGAGCCTGCAGTGCCTGAAACCAATTCAATCCAGTATTTACAAATTCTGTGTGCTGATAGATCCTTTTAAAAGCCAGTTTCCTGGTTGAATTTCTTGTCATGCCCAATCCAAAACACTTTAACTGATTCATGTATTTTTTAATGTACTATTCATCTCTGTTTGATCTTGGTTAATCTTCCTACCATCTTTAATATATTTTCTTTTATCTCACTTTTTTGGTTCTTGATTAATAATGCAAACTTTATCAGGTTACTAGCCATTTCAAAGTACTTTTATCTTATTAATTCTTTTCACTTGCTTCATTTAGAATAACTTAAGCAGGATATTTTTGGTTTCTTGATATGAATATTTATTTCATTTATTTCCCTTCATTCTTTTTGAATAATAAAGATTAAACTGAACTTTGAAAGTTAGTAGGAAAATAATTTGCAATCTATTCTATTAATTTTGAAACAAAATTATGCCCTGGCCATTTTTCCCTAATAATATTTTTGAATTAATTCTTCTATAATACCATGTAAGAATTATTTAGAACAAGCATTCTGTTAAAATATTACTTGCAATGCAGAGCTCATATACGTGGCCCTTGTACTTTTTATGTTACCTATGTACTAAGGTTTCCTTGTGTGACACTGGATGTGATCACTAATATTGTTTCTTGATCAATGAAAAGTATTGTTATATTTATGTTATAATACGGACATTCATGCTCACATTCATTATAACTTTTCTTATTTTCAATGAGTATTAATATATGAAAATTTATTTCATCTTAATGATGATGTCTATATTTAATAAATCTTGGAGGTTGGAAAACACACAGCTAGATGTTATAATTCTTAGATTAGTTTGCTAATCAGTGTTTTGTTTACACTAGGAAGAGTTTGATGTCTGAAAGTTCTTCTTTGAAAATATTATTTTGCAACCTAATTTATCCCAGTGGCAAAACATGCTTTTGATATTTGATAATATAAACTCCATTTGTTTTCTATAAAATAGTATTTGCCCCAAAGCAGTAGGAGTGTAATATCATTAGTTGTTTCTTGGTTCCACATTGGGTCTTGAATATTCAGAAGATAAATAACACGATAGATTCACTGTTGATACTATTTTCAATTTGTGACATTGGAATAATGATGTTTGTCATGATACAGATGCTTTATTAATTTCATATTTATTTCAATTAAGTGTAATAAGTTGATCTTTATTTCCTATTTTATGCCTCAATTTTCTATAAGTTAATATTTCTTGCAAATTTTAAATTAATTACTTCATCTCAATTATTTAACATTATCCACAAAAATGGGAAAATGTTTATTGTAAATAATCATTGTATCCAATTAAATGACACATGGAACACATGATTCGTAGACACATTTATTACCATTTCATTTCTTACAGTTTCTCTTAAATTATTTCAGACATTTTTGTTTTTAAGCCTCTCTTTTATTCCTTCCTATTTTATACTTTTAGAAAGATTACAGTCTTTAGAAAATGTTTTGAAGTATTAAATATATAAGTGCAAAAGGAAGAATAAAAACAACATGCTTTGTTCAACACTTTTTAAGGAGAATAAAAATAGTAAAAAAAAAGAAAGAAAGAAATGAAATCATACAGTATTTCACCAAACAAAATGATAAGAGTTTAACAACTGTCCTGTCTGAGTCAAGATGCATGATTGGCAAGCTGCAGAGCAAAAATAGCACAGCAGAAACAGAAATCATATTAAAGAAGAAGCTGCTCAAAAGGGAAACAGAGACTGTCAAGGAAGGCACTGGAGAGGGCAAAAGGTGTTTCTAGGGATATCTTCTGAAGGAGATATGTACACAAAAACAACTGGCAAGGAATTTGTAAACAACCCCAAACCAGATTTAATACGCTACACCAGAAGGAGCATAAACTAAGATTGGCTTTAAAATATCCACCAATGAGGGCCATTGGTGAGCTTGAATATGCTGACGGTGCTCTGGTGGCCTGACTGCTATTTGAAAGGGGACCTCAACTGGAGCCTGCAGTCAAATGTTCTGAAGATGGGAAGTTGAGAGCACATCTACTATTTGCAACTTTTCAGGCATCACTTCTAGTAGTTCCTAAAAGGTCCCAGATGACAAGAATGATTAGCTTCTCTCAGTGCAGCACTGTCTTCCTCAAATACACTCTGGACAATATTGACTCATAATCTCCCTCGACTTCTAAATTAGATGTATACATGAAAAGAGAATTACCCTACGGAGTAAGGAGGTCTCCCTTCATCAAAACCACTGATTAAGAAAACGTAACTCTTCTTGAAAAGGGTACTACAGACTGGCTTGGTGGGGCAGGCTGAAGTACTTGGGAGATTATTTCCTGCAGGCAATGCAGCAGGTAAGCATTTACTTAAGCTCAGATTTGGAAAATAATTTATTATTACTAAAATGGTATTTATTTCATCCAGTGTTTTAATAAAAATTTAAGAGAAAATGTCATAAAATAATTTCAATAATATATATATGTATATATAATTATTTACTAGCAATCCTTTCCTATGAAGTTGAAGTATATCTTGTTATTTTTATCTATACCTGAAAGAAATAAAAGGAGAATTTTGTAGTAAAACACATAAGGAACACAAGTTATGAAAGATCTCTCAAGATTAAGTAGTAAGGACAAAGCAGATAATATTCTTACTAAAAGTGGAAATCAGAAAAAGTGGCAGAGAAGAAAGAAGGTTGGATTTTATAATTATATCCTTGGAATACTTGCATCCACAGTTTTAATGAAATATTAATTATATTAATGAGTATAATAAATTGCTATTGATGCACTTATGTACTAGGCACTGTGATACATCATTTATTTACCTAGATTAATTTGCTTCATTGGTAAAGTCTTGATATTTCAATTAATGAGAACCACAGTGCCCAGCCAGAAAGAATTAACTGGGATGGCAAAGCATAGGGTGGCAGTACCACCTTAGGGTCTTTGAAGCCAAGCGAGACCATTCCCAAGCTTTGGGTTCAATATCATTTGTGTCACCAGTCACGGAATAGTCTAGCACCTTCAAGTCCTTTTCTTCCTGCTTTATTTTTTCTTAAAATAAGAATGATTGCTGTGCATTTCCTACCATTGCTTTTTGGAAGTATGTAGCTTGTTTGGTTATAGGCTCAAACCTTGAACAGGAGACTTACAAATACCAGGTTAAAATGATGATGACACAACACATAGTTCTTTCCACTTTTTAGTTGTTGCTGGTTCAAGTTAGGATTTTTTTTTTTTTTTGTCTTTTTTGAGACAGGGTCTCACTGTGCAGTCCAGGCTGGCCTTAAGCTGCTGTCTACATGGAATCAATGTATTTGATACATAAGTAGGATGGAGTAGTAAGAACAGAGTTTACAACCAAATGCTTGTGTCCTCCTAAAATATACATTTTGAAATTCTAATCCCAAGATGCTGGTATTAGAAGGTGGTGCCTTTGGATGTGCTTATGTTATTGAAACAGAACCCTGTTGAAAAGGAATAATATAGTATAAAATGATATCCCATGCAGTAACCTTGTCTCTTCTGTGTGAATATACAGCTAAACATTGATCCTCAGAGAATTCTGAAGGGAGACATTATCACAACAATTCTGCCAAACTCTTGATCATGTGTGTCTCAGCTTCCAGACTGAGAAAGAAATGTTTATTGTTTATCCCACTCAGTTTAATGAATTTGGTTCTTATGGTCCAATCTATTTAAGATAGAATGCTGTGATTTATTTTGTGACTGTCCACAATTTGATCAGTACTGATATCAAAAAAGAAGCCATAAGCTATTCCCCAAAAGCCTGCAAGATTATAATCAGTGAATAAAACCAATCTGACTCAGAAATGGTGCTCCATAGCAGTGTATTCACCTAAAGAGTTAGAGAGATAAAGTTGTGTGTGTGTGTGTGTGTGTGTGTGTGTGTGTGTGTGTTTCTGGAGGGGAGACCAAGCACTGGTAGTTTTATTTATTTATTTATTTATTTTTTATTTTGTGGAACCGGGGATTGAACTCAGGCCCTTGCGCCTGTCAGGGAAGCGCTTATTCCCCTGAGCCACCTCCCGGTCCCTAAGCACTGGTAGTTTTGGGGTATGGGTAACATTTCAACAAGACCCAACAAATAACAAAATTAAAGATACTGAGTCAAGTGTAAAAGGCATTTGATGTGAACATCACTAGCAAAATTGAATTTTATTAAAACTGTAAAGGTGCAAAAGACATTGTATGTCCATTTCCATTCAACCCATTTTTCCTCAGAAAAATGACTTCCACTTCATTCGTGTTAGATGCTACTTTCTTTACCTTAAGTTCTGAATATATTTTACTTTGTGTCCTTTATAATAGATGGCTTAGGAATACCCATGATCTAGTAAATGTGATATAAGGGAAAATTTGCTAGACACTTATGAGAAATATTTCTTTTTTTTTTTTTTTTTTTTTTTTTTTTTTTGTGGAACCAGGGATTGAACTCAGGCTCTTGTACTTGCCAGGGAAGCACTTATTCCACTAAGCCATCTCCCTGGGCCTATGAGAAATATTTCTATTCCCTTATAGATATATGTATGAAAGTGATTTCACCTGTTAAATGTGGTCACATTTACAATAATCCTTAAAACTAAAGAATGGACTCTTCAAGAGTGTTACAGAAGCTTAAAATTTAAGTGAGGAAAGCATCTGAATATTTTATGGTATTACTGAGCATCAGAGTTAAAAGCCGCATGAGAATTCTATCTCTAGATATCCTAGAAATTATCATAAATGGCTGGTGATTAAGAAATTGTAAACATTATATTTTATATTTACAAATGAAACTATTTTAATAGAAAAAAACACTAACATTTTCTGTAGTATAAAAGTAAAAATCAGTACTTACATTACAGAAACAAATGAATACTAAAAATGTGTTCACACTGTGCTTAGTATTGTAACTTCAAACTTCTACTGTAACAAATACACAGTTATCAGGAAATCAATAGTTATTGTAGCAGTGGAATATTAAATTTTCTCCAGATTTATTACTTGAGAAAATTAAATATTTCAACTAAAGTATCTGTAATATTTTTCATAAACCTTCCACCAGTGGTATGTAATTAAATTAAAAAGAAAAATTCATTCAATATCAGTTTTCAGAAATAAACAGAATTTTTATTTTATTTAATGTATAAACCAATTTTATAAAAATTGATTTCATTGAAAATTTGAAATTTTTACATTTCAATTTCATCCAGTTGATAATAACATCCACATGTACTTTAAGGGAGGCTTATTATTATTTATTGGTCTATAACTAAAATAGTCTAAGGTTTCATTTTTTTTGGCAGAACCAGGGATTGAACTCAGGCCCTTGTGCTTGTCAGGGAAGGGCTTATTCCACTGAGCCATCTCCCCAGAAAATGTTTTCTTTCTAAGGTTTTTATCCACCAAAAATAACTCTTAAAAATCCTTACATGCAATAAAAATTTACATGTGTCAAATGTGCCAATTTTTTTAAGTATTCAAAATTAGTATTTTGAAGTCTTTGTCTTATTCCACACACTGTAGTTAATGTAGGCTTTATGCTGAGTATTATTATTTATTGGAAGACCAACTTTGGAAAGGGCAAAGAAATAGGTCAAACTCAATGTCTAGGGCCATGGAGATAGCTCAGTAGAATTAACACTTGCTTGGCAAGCACAAGGCCCTGAGTTCAATCCCTGGTACCACACACACACACACACACACAAAAAAAAAAAAAAAAAAAAAAAAAAAAAAACCTTTATGGCTAGAATGAAAGCAGAAAGAAAAGAGGTGGGTTGTCCAGACAGTTACAGGAATCAACATAAGCATTATAATTAAATGATCATAGGGCCAGTGAGACAGATCAGTTGACTAATTACCTGTTCAGGCAAGCAAGGAATCTTTCCCAGCTTCACATGCCATGCAGACCCAGAACCAGGGTATGCCAAGCAGGACATTGAATTTGAGCATGGTGTGCATGACTGTAATCGCAGTGCTGGGGAGGATGAAACAGGAGGATCACTGAGAGTCTGAGCTGCAGATTGAGATCTTGTATCAAAAACATAAAATTTTAAAATAATAATAAAAAATGATCATTGCCTCATCACTGAAATGTGACTGTAGAGTACTTTAATTTTTATTCTACAAGAATAGATAATAATAGTTATAGAATTTAATGGAACATTCATTGACACTTGACTCATAAAAGCTTAGCAGGTAGGACTGAACCACTCTCCGGCCATTCATGCAATTCTTCATGGTACCTGTGAAAAATTAGAACAAGCTATGCATGGGCTCAAATGAGATATAATAGTCACAATAAACCATACAGGTGAATTGTGAACTATTATTTCTCATAAAAAGGAAAATCTGAGAAATCTTAACTGAAAAAGTTAGCAGAGAACTGAGTTGTGTCATAAATTGTAAACCCTGAAAATGCTCAGCTTAATATTATGGGCTCATGATGTATACTTCATTTTTATACTTTTTCTGCTGGATGGTTAAGATCGATAATTTCTTTGAATAACTCACTATGGTTGTAGAGTGCTGGACTGTGTTGGATTGTGGTGTTGAGTTCAAGCACCTAAGTTAGTTGAATGTCAATGGAGTGCCCACTTTTGACAGGTGTAGACAAAGGAAGGGTTGTAGAAAGTAAAAATCATAATGTGTGTGTATAGACAGTACAGTTGGGATAGATAACGCTGTGCTTCTACATAATTCTATGAGAGGCAAGATCTGCACTAATGGTGGTTGGACAGGATATTATGTCGGCTTTTAGTACTATGGTCATCCACTAGGTAAATAATTATTGAATTTTTGATATAATTCAGGTATAAAAAAATAAGATAAGTAAGCAACTACA
>PVKA01008542.1:0-31454 GCA_004027165.1 Ctenomys sociabilis
AAAAAAAAAAAAAAAAAAAAAAAAGAAATAAGACTCCTGGCTCTTGGAAAAGCTGAGGGGATTAAATGACAAAACACACCTTTTACAGGGTGGCTCTCATCACATTCCACTGTTAGGGTGGCTCCGCAGTGCATATCAGTATATTCAAAGCAAGTCTACATCCCCATATTCCATTAACAGCCTTACATAAATATATCATTTGTAAGCTAAAACAGATAATGTAAATTCTGCTCAACTAAAACTTTCAGTGATGACACTTGGCAGTTTCTAGACATGGGTAACCTGAGATGCTTTGTTGCCTGAAGAAAGCTTGCCATGTAATAAGGTAAAGATAAATACTGACCTTGAAAGAACAGGAACACAGCACATCTGTAGCTCTACTATAATCCTTCCTAATTCCACATATCCTCAGACATGGTGCTTTAATCTCCTACAAAGAAGACAATGCATATTTTGTAACAGATTGAACCAATAGATGCATTGTATTCAGATCAAATGTTTGCATTTTGCTTATTTGGAAAGTTGTATTATTAATGAATACCATGGTCTTAAACAAACAATCTTTACTCATAAAATGAGGATTTGAAATAGATGCATTCTAATATTATCTATATTTTTACATTTTTAAAGAAAAAGTCTGCAAAGCTCTATCTCGTCAAAGTTCTTTGCATCTAAATGTTCTACCATATTTTTGATCTCATTTATAATAACTTCTTGTTGTTACTGTAATAAATTGCTATACTCATGGTGGCTTAAGCAGGTGAAATACATTAGCCTTAGGATGATCAGAAGTACTCAATATCCATATATTGGTAAAGCTGCATTCGTTCAGTCACTCTGGAGAAGACTCCACATCCGTGTCTTCCCAGCTTCTGAGGCCTGCAGCATCCTGTGGCTGCTGCTGTTATCTTTCATTTTTACAGCCAACAATGTCATCAATGTGCTTCCTTCTTACTGATTTGTCTGTCTCTGCTTCTATCATCCTGTGACCAACCCTCTATCTGCTCTCACGATCAAGCTGCCTTCTCTGACTTCGGTTTCCCCACCTCTCTGTGCTTCCCCTGGACACACCTTGATTACTCAGGAAAAAATCCCCATCTGAAATAATCCTGCACTCACATTAGCAAGGAACTTTATTTATGTATTATTTTATTTATTTATTTTATTGAACTACAAATGTCAATCAGTTTCAATACATCTTAACAATACAGATTCGATAAATTAATACATTGCAAACTGTTTTCATAATGTTTTGGTATTGTACAAGGTGCATACATGATATTATATTTACAGATATTATTTTAGCAGATATCTCTTATCAGTGAATTAAGAGTGTATCTGCTTACTTATCTTATTTTTTATACCTGAATTATATCAAAAATTCAATAATTATTTTCCTATTGGATGACCGTAGTACTAGAAGCCGACATAATATCCTGTCCAACCACCATTAGTGCAGATCTTGCCTATGATAGAATTATGTAGAAGCACAGCATTATCTATCCCAACTGTACTGTCTATACACACATTTCATGATTTTTTCTTTCTACACCCCTTCATTTGTCTACACCTGTCAAAGGTGGGCACTCCATTGACATTCAACTAACTTAGGTGCTAGCAAGGAACTTTAATATTAAGCATCATAGCATAGGTCAGGTCGCTAAGGTTAAATTCTGATTACATGCAGGGTCTAATGCTCATCAGTGCATCATGCCCCCCTTACCTCCCTTAATTCTTTGTATTCATCTTATAGTTCTCCTCCAGAGCCTTATATCTTTTTGGATATTTTCCTTCACTACTATTGTCAAACAAGTATCATTATCATGTGTTTCTACGAAACCAACTTTCATGCACAGCACTCGCTCAGTTTAGATATTAACTTGTGTGAATATTTGACCAAAATATCCTTACAATTATGAAGTATATGCTTCATCATATCAGAGAGATTATTCAGTTTCATTAACTACTGTCTCAGTTACTTTTCTTTCATTGATGAAACAGTGAGACAGTATGTGAGACAAAATATCCTACACCTAAAATTAAGGAAGGAAGAGCTTATTTAGCTAAGCATTTGTGGAGGTCTCTGTTCCTCCACTGTGGAGAGCTAGTTCCAGGGAAGAACGGCACATGGCAGAGGGTGGCAGTTCATGGAGAAGGAAAACAGGAAAACAGCAAGAGCCAAAGGGAGTAGTAGCAGCAATAAGGGTAAGACAGGACAAGTCTGTCTCCCTTATGTTACATTCAGGCTATCTACCCCAGTCCAGGTACAGCACTCACAGAGATAATCCCAGCAACACTTATACCCATAATCCCAGAAACACACACACCCATAACTCCAGAGCTTGATTATACATTAATTAAACTCTAGAAGTCTTCCCTATAACTGTAGGAGGCTTTGCAGGGACAATTAGACACAAACCGTAACAACTGCAAATCCTAAATTCATGCCCATTGTCTAGAATTTGGCACATAGTCAAAAAGTTTCCTTCTGTGAATGAACAGAAGCAACCATTGTCAACATTATTTTTAGAAAGGGCTCATAATTATTGAGGAATTATGAGAGGAATGAGTCCAGATTTCAACATTTCTATAGATAAATCCTTATCAATTTGTACATCACTCATTCTAGTCCATGTACTCCATCAAAAAAATATAGTTGTTCCATTTCATATATTCAGAAAAAAAGCATATTAAACAAGAACCATAGTGAATGATTTTCTTCAAAAACTTTAGTTCCACACAGATTTGAATGAAGTGAGGTCAATGGAATAAACACAGCCTTTAGCGATAGAATATAATTCTTCAACATTAAAATGGGCCTTATCCTACCTTTTAAAAGAAGCCATGTGTCTGCTTCATACTCTTGCTCACCCTCCTTTTTTCTTCTTGAATTTGATGGCTGCTGCAACAAGTTGGGTAACAGATTCCTGTAAGCATCATGCATTATTTAGTGTGAATTTACAAACTGTTCCAAGTTATTTGCAAGTGTCCTATAAATACAGGAAATTAGTTGACTGTCTAGGCAGAGGAAAAGCAAGTTTGGAAGAAAAGGATGTATCAGGAAGAAACAAACTGCCTTTTGGACAGTTCTGAGTTCCATTGTTACTGCATTGATGTGAACATCTTACATGAATGAGAAGTATGCACTACACAGGTGTTTTATAATATTTTATGTTTCTATACTGTTTATATTGCAATATTTTGTGTACCTTTATAGTCAGTCCTTCTTCTCAGCTTTGTTTCTAGCATTTTGTGTTTAAATTAAATAACAAAATAAAGCAATCTACCTAGAAATTATTTTTCAAAGTTGCTAAAAGTGAGGGAAAGAGATAAATCTGTTAAAAATTGTCATGGTTTGGGGTTTTCGCAAGGAGAACAATATAGTACAGAACACATTTTATAAAAGTATTTTATAATGAGTCACCCAAGAATCACATACTACATATGCAAGAAATCTGTCCACACACTAAATACTAATGAACCCAGCTGAGGGCCTAGAGCTCATAACAATGTTTCCCACCAGTCCAGCTGGAGGCCTAGAGCCTGCTCCTCACAACAAAGTTCCATGAAGGCCCACTTCACAGATATGTGCTGGAAAGGCCCAGAGGTCAGTGGTGGAAGCTGTGTGCCAGTGGGATGAAGAATCTGTGCTAGCAAGCTGAGGGATCTGAACTAGAGCTAGGAAACACTGCTCAAGGTAGTCACCAGAGCTCCCCCCAAAGTACTACAGCTATCCTCAGCAACAGTGAGGTCCTGAGTTCCTCTAGCGATGAAGAGAGCTGAGTTTCTATCAGGAAAGCCAGTGTGACAAGCTTCATGAAACTGAGCAGTGCAGCACCTTCCCCTCCAGAGCCAGGAATTGATGTTGAAGATGAGGACCTGCACTTGTCCAAAGTTCATAAGAAAAGCCTGAGTAACAAGTCTCCCAGCAGACTAGCCCAAGAGAACTAGCAGCTTCCAACAGCTCCAACAACTTCTCTAAACAGCAACCCTAATAGTGTTTTAGCAGCTTCTCCTGTTTTACCTTTCTGCTGCTGGCAACAACACTCAGGTGGACTTCCCTCACCTAGCAGCATGGTGGTTTAATTCAGATGAGTGTAGTAAGTTGACCACCTGTTGGAAATCCACTACAAAAATATTTTCAAATGAGATACTATAAATTAAGAAAGGCAAAAAGATGTTGGGATTTATAAGAGTTTCAATGCCAGGATAATGATCAAGTATTCACTGAAGAAATTAGAGTCAAACTGACAGGTTTCTAGGTGAGAATTATCAAAGAAGCTCTAACTTTAGGAGGATAAACAACATGGACAGTGCAAAAGAAGAGATGAATGAAAGAAAGGTGCATCTAGATACTTAGGAAGTCACTGAAAGGACCCAAGCTAGGAAGAGCAAAAACTTTGACTTAATTAATCATGGCAAGTGGATGATGAGGAGAAAGCAATACTGGAAGAGTTTGGGGTGGAAAACTTTTAATTTCATATAAAATTCATTTCCATTTTATGCCAGTGGGGGCAAATTTGAAATCTTTATTAAAATGGAATCAATTTCATTACAGCAACTGATTCTCAAGATGATGAAAACACAAATGGAAAATCAATGTTTGATGCAATATCCATGTTTTAAAATTTATATTAGCAGTTGTGGACTGCTAATTTTCCTGACCCAATGAAGTGGCTAGAAGTGAGTTGTCTCCTGTGTGAGAGCTTATGGTGAAGGAACACACAGGTACCCTACACAAAAGTAGCCTCCAATTGATGGGTTAAAATATTTCTGGTATTTAGGAACAAAGCTGCAGCTTCTCATCATATTTAAGTTGCAAACCAGTATGCATATATTAAATGCTATCATCCCAACCTCGTCTCTTTCTCAGTGCCTTAACAGAGCCATCACTTTGGCCATGGCTAAGTCTAATGAAGACTCCCATACAACAGTAGATGGATGGCATTATCTTCTCCCAATATGCTAAGAAAGGATGATAAGTTCTGCATCCATTTATTATAGTAAATATTTTATCAGTTTATCATGGAAGCCTAATGAAAAATTGAGCTATTTCATCTGAAATTTTTGAAAGGAAAAAATGCTTATTTCTCTTTTTTCTCATAATTCTGTAGGTAACAGGAATTGCTTGTTTCAGAGTGAGTCTTCATAACTATTTCACTCCAAAACCACTTGCTAAGGTGACTATGATGGTAGATACAATAAGTACAGAAAGACAGTGATGAAAAATACGTGAAGTAGACCCATTTCTAATTTATCTTATGCTTAACACTAATTGTAGAATTTCCCTGGCCAAATGAAGTGGCTAGGAGTGAGTTGTCCTGTGTGAGAGCTTATGGTGAAGGAACACACAGGTACCTACACAAAAGTAGCCTCGGATTGATGGGTTAATAAGGGGAAGGAATCTTCCTACACTCACACTATCATCTTCAGCATTTTCAAAAAAGTTGGGCCAAAAAAAATTCTGACGTGCACTAGAACCTCTAGTTTTCTGGCTTTTCAGATGGATTGTGTGTTTAAGAAGGCCAGCCTAGGTTACATAGTGAGAATGTTTGAAAATCAAAACACATGAAACATCCATAATAAAAAAATGCACAGTGAAGTGTACTTAGAGTCCGATCTGATTAGATTGGAAGATATTCTTTTTATGATTTTTTTTAAGTGGACAAAAAGTAAATTTCCAGACACACAGTAAAGAATTCCATAGGAGTGGGCCACCAGGGCTTGAAAAGGAAATTACGACCACAATGACTTAGAATGGGGAAACCTCAGCAGCAGTGGCAGAGGAAATGAGTTATAGTGGATATGAATTATGGTGCTGCAACGAAAGCCAGAACATAATAAAACCCTCCCCATACATCTAGAGACGAGGATGACAGCCAGGTGAATTTAGTACCAGTTTATAAATGACTCACTTGGAGCATCCTGAAAGTTGCTAAGTGCAATTTAGTGAGGTGGCACAACTTCAGGGCTGGTGGGCTTGATCAAAGGTGAAGAAACATCTTATTGCAATTGGTTTGGTCCTACCATTACATTATGTTGGCTTCTTTCATGAAAGATCTGTGATTATATCTCCTAGACATAAGTGTTTGTGTGTGTGTGTGTGTGTGTGTGTGTGTGTGTGTGTGTGTGTAGTACCTGGGATTCAATCTTGGGGTCCTTTATATAAATGTTGAGTCTTGATAAGTTTTCTAGGAGGGCTTTTATGTGAGATCCTCTTGCTTCATCCTTCCAATGTGCTGGAATTATAGGTGTCTGCTATCACCCAGGCTTCATTGCACATTTTATCCAAATCTGAAGGTATAAACTTAGATCAGACCCTTACAAAAAATCTTTTTACTTAAGAGGGAAGTCAGACCCACAAGCATGTGCATGAATCATCCAATAATGATGTGTGCAGGAAAAATGATACTTCACTGCTCTCTTCCTTTCTTCCTATGGTACTGGGTTTATAATTCTGAAAGGGAAAACCCAAGCTCCTCTGCAGAACACAACTACTTAATCATTTCAACACAATGCCTCTCAATCTGTCTGCTTTTTCCCTAGTGTTTATTAGATATATAATTATTGACTAGTCCATTGAATGCACAAGTAGAGTATGAGATGGCCTTAACTATTTTTTTTTTTCTGTATTTCAGGGTAGGGTTTACAGGACGTACACTCACTACTAGATCGGACTCGTAGTGATTCTCTTGCTTATAGCCTTCCAGGAATTGGGATTACAGGCTTGCACCATCAAGTCCAGTCTCAGTTGCCATCTCAGTGCACCCCACATGAGGGGCCAGCACAACAGGCCTAGGGATCAAACCCCCATTAAATCTTCTGAGCTATTTGGCCAGCCCTGGCCTTAACTATCAGATCAGATTCTTTGGACCACAGAATGCTCAAAGCTTAACCAAATAATTGCTAGTGAGAAATATAAATATGTGTTGGGTCATGGACAACATTCTTCAGTCCTCTTTCATGTCTCCATGTGATATACAAGAGCAGGCAGAGTGATTGCTGGAGTGTGTCAAACAGAGCTGAGCTGAATGGTGTACTTGCTAGATTATACTGAACAGATTATTGCTGCCTTGCTGATGCCTCTTACTGGAGTTGCTGGCTACACAAAATTTAGATAGCAATAACAATAGTTTAAGAGCCTTTAAAGATATGTGTGCTTTGGAGTAAAGACATCTGAGCTTCTAAGTGAATAAATCTGTTTGGGTAACTGTGAATGAGGATTTTCTTGTAAGCACCAGGGACTGTTCAGTTTAATTGTGTTGCATCTCATGCTGACTCTTGCTTCTTTTCCAAAATATTTTCATCTTTTTTATTGTGTGCCTTGGGTAAGTCCAAAGAATTCATTGTGGCTCTTCATCTTTTGCAATGTAGTCTCTATTATTTCCATAGTTCTTTGGTTACCTATTTTTTCAAGTAAAATCCCTTCAGTAGAGGTTAGTATATGTTGGACTGAGTTAGCTTTATTTTCTTTCAGACATCACAAATAGGACTTGATTTTTCATGATTAAAAATCTGGATCTTAAACAGACTCTTGGACTTGTAGTTCATATCCATCAGCTCCTTCAACTTTACCTCCAGTCTCACCCCCAGTAGCATTTCCAGATCTTTTACCTTCTCCACGAAGCTCCATGAGTTTTCCCAATTCAAACTTGTGCTTCTTTAGCATTGTTTACTTTTCTGACAAAGAAGTCATGAAGAGGGTAGCTATATTGGCAAGTCTTTTCTATGTCTTTCCCAATGCTGTCTGGAATCGGTTTGAAGACCACTTCCTTAAAGTCATTTGTCTGCACTTCTCAGGTCATTATTTCCATCATCTTCTTCTGGGTGTGGAGGACCTGTTGTTCTGAGTGTAAGAGGCCTTCTGTATCTGATTGTCGTGTTTTAGTAATAAAGCCAACACAGAAGAAATGTAGCAAGTAAACATTGATAGTCTTGATATGAGCATGAGCTTCGATCATGATCTGCCAGGTTTTGACCATGAAACACATTTTTTTCATTGTAATGAGAAAAAAGATAAAATAGCAGTGAAACAGTTTCGGCACAGGCTAGTATGACAGTTACAATAATTAATACATTGAATATTGTTGTCTTCATAGTTATTCAGAGGACAAGATGCAAATATGATATCTTGTCTAAACAATATCATTACAAACCTTTCTTTTCAATAAGCTAAGAATATCTATCCTTTCTTGTATATACATATGTATTTTTCACACACACACACACACACACACACACACACACACACACACACACACAGTCTTTCATTTATATCCCTCCCTTTGTATTTTGCCTTGTTTTGTCAGACATGGGTGTTCCATTGCTGTAAGAGAAGCTGTAATTGGAGAAGTCTTTAAAGAACCTTTTCATACTTGACGAAAGACATTCACAAAAGACCCAGAAGGTACTGTACACGATTCCAGGATAAGTACAGAGGGAACTTGACTGACCTTAGCAGATAGCAAAAATTACATTTTGAGTTACATAGGTCTTGCTTTAACTTGGTCTTAAACATCTAACAGAAAGGAGTAACCACAAGGTATAAAAAGTGAAGCTATATTAACAGGCTGAGTTAAAAAAAAAAGGCTCATGTCAACAATTTTGAACAGTTGCCAATTTCTTTTTCTTTCTTTCTTTCTTTTTTTTTTTTTTTTTTTTTTTGCCGTATCAGGGATTGAAGTTAGCACCCTGTGCTTGCCAGGCAAGCACTTATTCTACTCAGCTATCTCCATATCCCCAATTGCCAGTTGTACTGTTAGCCTACTACTATTATGGATGGTTGGACTATATTGGGTTATTTTGTTGAATTCATTTACTTACAGTCTTTGGTCTGGCATGGACCACTTCTTGTCATGGGTAAGATCCATGCCATGGAAGTTAATCAGGCAGTTTTTGCCCAGAACATGTTCAGTAATTCACTTGAATTTTCTAAAGGCAACTTCATCATTCTGCAGAGTATCAAGGGTCACTTCAAACACAAGACCTTTGAGCCCATCAGGTGCAATTTTGGTTCTTTGAGTTCTGATAATGAGTGTTTTTCAAATATTTCTTATGTTGAATATAGCTGGTTCCTTCACATCATGCCAGTCTTTTTTAGAAAATGGATTAACCACTTTCTTCTTGGCTTCCTTTTTGCAATCATAAGGTGCTTGTTTTTGCCTGCCACCATGGTGCTGCTCAAAGGCCAAAAGGGTAGAACTTATTTAACTTTAAACAGAGCTCAAGAAGTCAAAATAAACGGGCTGGGGTGATAGCTTAGTGTAAGAAGTGCTTGCCTTGCAAGCACAGGGTCCTGAGTTCAGTCCCTGGTACTGCAAAAATAAATAAATAAAAATAAAAAAGTTAAAATTATCATAATTCCCATAATCCAGAAGAAGAAATGAGGTACAGAATAGTTACATGACCCAATAAGGCCATATAACTAGTAAATGATTGAATTAATTTTAAAATACCAATAGTTACATTTTTTCTACTGAAACCAACTTTTTCATCTAAAAATATTATTGTATTTGTTTAATCTGCCTATAATTCATAATTTAGTTCTCTATGATATTTAAAAATATATTTGAACTCAACATTCTTTTATTCTAACATCATCTTACTACCATTCATCTAAAATTTGTATCATTTACTAGAAAGAGTTATATCATAAGCACTAAATAAATAAGGAAAAAGTGATTATATTCTAATGGAATATTCTTACCCAAGGAGGAATCTGAATTTCACAGCTATTATCAACATACAAATTCAAAGAAGGGTGGTTTGCAAAATAGTAGATGTTAGGAATATGTTAATATCATTAACAAGATCTGATAAAGGGTAATGAGAAAAATTTGATACACAATTTAGTGCCATGTAATGCCTTGTCTACGAACCACAATACTATCTCACTTATGTCATGACCTCTCTTCCCACACTGCACATGAAATCACAAACATACAACTTTCGCATGGACCCATAAGGGAAGCTAGTGATTGGTTCAAATAATGATGCCTTTATTTAGGAAAGAAGTTGCTTACTGTGCCATCTGGAATGCCCAAAGAATGTTCCCTCTCTCTTGATGAATAAGAGCATCTCTATACAACTGGCTGTAATTTCTGGACCCAGCAGCCATAAGAACTTGCAGCAAATGGAAGAGGGAAAGTGATGAATGAACACTGGTGAACGCTGATAGCATTCACCCTGTTCAATCAGGAATCTACCAGTAATGTGAACTTGCTTTATCTTCTGCTCACATTACTTGTGCATCAGGTTTTAGGTCTTCCCCAACAAAACATTCTGTTATCTACACAGTGATTTTGTTTCACTTGAGCATTACATTTCAGCCTGAAGTTAAACTTGCCATAAATTGACGAACATGTAACAATTTCCTTAAATAATGCACAGTTGTGTAACATTTAAAAAAAAATCCATGTTCAGTCTTCATGTGACTCTCCCGAGGCACACTTTAGAACTTCAATCTCTTTCCTCTGTGGCTCCATAATCTCCTTGTTCAGAAAATGTGGAGCTCACCTGAGTCTCATGATGTTGCAGTACAAGTTCTCCTATGTCCTGAGTCTTCGCTGACCTTGAAAGGCTAGGGCCAAAATGTTGGCTGGCCTTGTGGCTCTTCTATTTCTTCAACTCTGGCTTGGGATCTTAGGTTGTTAACCATCCAGAAGAAAAGCTGATTAGAATCCTGCAGCTTATGCCATTCACTTTGCCTTATCTGACTCAATTGATTTTACTTGTTGTACATTTCCTTTTGTATTTCTGCTTTTTGCTTGCTATACTAGGGAGACTATACGATATTTACACATGTGTGTCTGGTTTATTTCACTTATGAGTATATGTTCAAGTGGCATCCACTTCAGTATAAATGCTTTGAACTTATCATTCTTAATAGCTGAGTAATTCTCCATTATATAGAAATACCACATCTTTTTCAGCCATTCCTCATGTGATGGACATCTTGGTTGTTTCCAAGATTTTGCTATCACACATTGAGCTGCTATAAACATAGGTACACATATATCTCTATGATACAATGTATCCAGATCCTTTGGGAAAATTACCAGTAGGGGGATAGCCAGCTTGAATGGGATTTCTAGTCCTACTCTTTTGAGGAGTCTCCACACTGACCTCCACAATGGTTGTACCAGTCTACATTCCCACCAGCAGTGGAGAAGCATTCTTTTTTCCCCACAACCTCTCCAACATTTGTTGTTGGTCGATTTCCTTATGATAGCCATTCTTTCTGGAGTGAGATGATATTCCAATCTCTCCCCTGTGCTCCAGCTAGACAGGCGCTCACAGTGCTTCCCAGCTCAATGTCTTTGTGGACAATGATATACCCACCAATGTCCTTGTCCTTTTTTCTACCTCATAAAATCCTAGGCCCCTCTGAATGTCACTCACCCTAGGAGCCATTTTCCTCCTATCGGAAGTCCCTCCATGGATGCGAACCTTCAGTTAACATTTCTGTCATGGCCTCATTCTGCTCCCTCTAACATTATGGGCCTTGTGCACAGGCCCATGCTGTGTAGTGCCATTTCTATCATTCCATACAAAATTCCATATACAGTGGTGGGGCCACAAGAGAATAATGACGTTCAAAAACCCCTACCAGCCTGTGAAGTCATGAAGTCAGAGTACAATGCATTTGTCTTGCATTTATAGAATTGGTGGTGTAAACAAACCTACTGCACTGCCAGTGATATAAAATCATAGCTCATATAATTCCATATAATATGTAATACCTGATTATGATAATAAATGACTATATCAACTAAAAAAAAATAAAATAAAATAAAAAAATCCAAGTCCATATAAAAACTATCATGATTTGCTAATATTCTGAGTCAAATCTGTCCTATTAAAATGAGGGTGTTCATTTTGTAGTCCCTAACTCTACCATGTGTACATCAAATTTTGATGGAATTCTTTATTCAACCATCATAGATTCTTCTCTGTCTCATAATGTACAACCTTTGTTATCCAGTCATGAGCCTATGGGACGCACATGATGTATAATGCTTAGCTATTTTAAGATGATTGCAAATAACTTACTCAATAATTCTTAAAGAGTCATTGTAATACCTTTTCACTGTACATATTAGCACTATGATCTTCCTGCTCTGTGTTCCAATTACACATTCAACCTGGGCTTTTAGTTTTTCTTGGTGGCAGAACTTTTCTAATCCATTTTTAGCATTTGTGTTTCTTCCCTTTTCCTTTTTCAGGATAAACTCCTTTCAGTACCTTAAGAAAGCAGTCTTTACTCCATAAAAATAGACCAAGTCTCTGTGTTGATGGACTTTTGTACAACCCTATGTATTTCCACCACAGGCAACATTAAAGCAGCAATCAGGTAATTACACAATTTAAATGGCATGTTTTTCTTCTAATAGCCTGTAAGCCAATAAAAGCAAGACCAAGATAGTTTATTCCACATCTCTAGTGCTAGCCACAGTATCTGGTCCACAGTAGACTAGATGGAAGATGTGTGAAAATTGATGCATATATGGATCAATGTACAAATGAATTAATGAACAAATACATGAATTACTGTGCAGGTCACTGTCTTTTGAGAGGAAAGAACACTACCAAGGTAATCACAATGGGTTTCAGATCTAACATAAATAAAAACAACCATGAAAAGTAGCTATTTCTGGAGTATTAGGGAGAATGAAGGCAGTCATGCTGAAGCTGCACTTCACTTATTTATTTTATTTAGTTTCCTTGCAGGGTAACACCTGTGAACTATTCAGGTTAATTAGCATCACCTGGTGGTGATTGCATGAGAAAGTGTATGAATTAAGTTCTTGATTGGATGACTATTCAAGATCTATTTTTTTCCTCCCCCCGAATATTTTCTTTTGTAAATAATAGGCAAATTTTTCATTTTGCATTCTTGTTTTCTCACTTACAGAACTTGGCGATCTTCGTGTTTCCCCTTTGAATCCGCTGGAAACACGCTATCTTTTCAGTCTTCTTGCAAAGCTTGATGGTGGCCTTGAAAACAAAGTTTTCAAGGTGAAGGAAGACAAGGATCACGGAGTTTCTCTGTCCTGGTGCTTGTCATTTCCCTGCTCTTCATCCTCTCCGCTCCTCCAGCATGACACCCCAACACCCTCCCCTTACCGATTTACAACTTGCTCACCCGCTTATCTCACATGCCCATGTGTTTTGGACATGAGGTGTGGAGGTGGAGGAGGGCAAATGGGAATGTAATAGTAGGCTTGGGAGCGCAGGAGAATTGCAAAGCAAGAAAATAGATGAGAGCAGCAGGAGGCAGTGGGAAGGCCTGCTGAGCACAGAGACAAGCAGCATTTATATCCCAACCTTATGTCTCCCAGGCCAGTTTTGGCTCTGTATTCTTCCTCACTGTGTTGGTGGTCCCTCTGTCTGGAATGTCCTTGTCACTTGGAATACTCCTATTGTCTAAAATACAGCTTAAAAATTACCTTACGTTTCCACGTGAAATAGACTTGCAATCATGTTCCGTTTAGTTTTAACATCAATTTCAATGTATTTATGATTACATGTACCATTCCTAGCTGGTTGGGAGTGCTTGAAAAGAAAGGGTGTGGTATCCTTGAATGTACACATTCTAATAGAGTGGATTAGAACGTGAAATATTTGTTAAAAGGATGAATAAATGCTATTTAGCTCACATACAGTCTGCCAAAAATTTACACATACTTCAGAAAGAGAAAAACATGTAAATATTTTAATAGTAAATTTATTGATATATAATGAGATTAGTATAAGTTACCTTTGGCTTCTGTAATTATAAAAGATGCTCAGAGTGGTGGCCATTGGCTTGCAGATGTTAATTAGTACAGTGAACTGCTGCTTGGGTAACCTTGGTCATTGAAATTGCTGCACATTGATTTTTAATTTCTTCTCTAAATGTAGTGGGTTTTCTGCAATATATGACATCCTCTAGACCCTCATTTGAAGGCAACACCACATGCTGAAAGACTGTCATACTATGTTTTTCCTGAAGTATGTATACATTTTCTGGCAGATTCTGTATTTATGAAATACTTTTATACAACATTTGACAGTAGAAATTTTATGGATCTTCTAGTCTGAGTCTTCCAATTTTTCCTAAACACTATTTTATGATATTTCTGTAAGTATTTGAGCCTCTCTTTGCTCATCTATACAAATGAAACATAGCATGTATGTGGTGCATCTGTATCTCTAAATGCATGTTTACCTATGTGTATCTGTTCATGCTTATCTATGTATACATATACACAAGTGAATGGACAAAGGACATTTGAAACACTTTGTACAGAATTTGCATGGGAGACTGCAACGTTCAGTATTCTTCTCCAGGAACACCCACATTATTTCTACTGCCAAAGAGCCCAAATAATAATCCTCAGCTCCTTCGGAGCCACCAGCCCTCAGAAATGATAGCATCAGAAAGTGGTCACCATGGCTCTGTAAGTAATCTCTTCACATTGTCTCTGACTTTTGCTTCTCTATTTTCTGCCTATATCCACATGTACCTGTTTCCTAAGCCTTATTTTCACCATCACTTAAAATGATAAATTGCGGGACCAGGGAGATACCTCAGTAGAATAAGTGCTTGCCTGGCAAGTGCAGTGTCCTGAATTCAATCACTGATACCACAAAAAAAGGATAAAATGATAAATAGCAATACTCTTGACTACTTACAGAAATGAATATTCACACTATAAATCAGTTTCCAACCCATAGTAAGATCCCGGTCATTCCTGAGGTTTTCTTCTCATTAGGCCTCTGGAAAATAATGTTCAAAGATTCATCAGGACCCATCCTTTGTTTTCTGTATCCCCTTAGTATTCTTTCTCTATGAGGTTTTAGAGAGTCTACCTGCTGTTTCTAATTAGCAGGAAAATATAAATGCTTATTAACAGTAAGAAGAACAGAATGATAATTAAGTTACTTATTCATAGATACCATAAATAACCTAAAAATAATAAGAACCCCAAATAATTCTTTCTCTGAAAGCTATCAGTGGCATACACTTTAGAAAGTGGCATAGCAGATGTAAGAAAAGGCTGATTGTTTTTCTTCAAATTCACATAGAAACCAAGAACAAGAGATAAAACTATGGTATTCCTAGATGCTGGCAAGAGAATCTTTCAGTTCTGTAACAAGTATGCTACTTGACTATTAGTGGTAAAGAAAAAGTATCCTAGTCTTGTAACTAAATGGCCTCCATGGATGGTGAGACAAAGGATTTACAATTTGTTGAGGAAATTTAGACAACACATTCCATTATTTTACATATGTAAGTTCATATATTTCTCATAAAATCCACTTTAAGATAACTATGACTATCTTGATAACTAGCAAACAGACTCAAGTAGGTTAAGTACATGCCCACATGATAGTATATAAAATCATCATAATATGAACCCACTTTTCAGTTACTTCCTTGTATGCAGACCAATCATATAGTTATAATTAAGTCTCAGGAAGGCTTTAAAGGTATACATTTATATAACAGGTAAATGATCCGCATGTTTTATTTATTTATTTATTTAGGCTGGCTCAGCCAGCATTAAGGGTGGGTCTGATGTGGCATGGGGTGCTGAGAATCTAACTGAGTTTGCCCAAGCGGCCCGTTAGACAACTGAGCCATGCCACCAGCCCCCTACACGTTTTAAAGAATATATTATATTGGCTGTGGAAGTAGCTTAATGTGACCTTAGATAAATGAATGTAAGACCATTGCCCCTTCTTAAAGATTTCCTGCTTTTCCATATTCTCTGTATTTCACTCTCTCTCCTCATTGTGTGACATACATCATGAAATGTTCGTGAAAGCCCTTTTATAAGAAGCACCCATCATGTGACCTCCTTGCAGATAAATGTAATATTTCCCATCTCCATTATTCCTATTTTTACTGTTATTATATTTATTACCATCTAATAACATTTCTATTGATAAATGGTACTCTGAATGCCACTAGATTTACTACTCTGTGTATAGATTTTAGGTTAAACTATGTGAATCTGATATTTTTCAGGTAAAAATTATAAAATATTAATCATTTTAAAGTTCATCTTGGGCTGGCCAAATAGCTCAGTGGATTAAATCCCCAGGTCTGCTGTCCTGGCTCCATCCCTGGGGCATGCTGAGATTGCAATTGAGACTGGGCATAGTGGTACACACCTATAATCTCAGCTCTTGGGAGGCTGTAAACAGGCAGATCACTATGAATCTGGTCTAGTTATGAGACCCTGAACACCCTGTACACCCTTCAGTTTATCTTTACTATAGACTACTGTGTTTTATATTTGCCATAGACCCTAGAATAATATAGAAATTTTTAAAATAATGTTTTATAAAACCAGAAAATATACTTGCTCTTTTCAGCATGCCAATTAATCATCACCAGATACCTGAAGTCTTATACCAGTTTTATAGATAATCAGTTAGCTCAAGATAGTTAAATAAGTACATTTATTAAATCCTTGTTGAGAGTCACTAGTATTTCTCTTACAATTTTGCTTATTCTATTTCTGTCATTAAATCTTGTCAGCTATCTCTTCATGGAATGAAACCAAATAGTACTGTGCTGCAGAAAAAGTGTGACTAATTTTGTTTATTTCATAATATAATTTTTGAGGCCTGAGGCACAAATACAGACTCATACATTTAGTCTCTAATATGTGAATATCAAATAAATCATCATTGTTTCTTACTCTTTAAGCTAGGAAATCATGTAATATTGTCTTACTGTGATGCATGCTGCTTCTTACAATGATTTTTTTTTTAAAGTCACATTTTAACCTGAAAGAGCCATGAGATTCTGTCTTCTGGTCTCCTGATGAAAGATGTACCAGGCAAAGCCCTTGAAGATGGCCCTCACCCAACCCTCACAATGTCTCAGCGTGCATCTCAGGAGGCCAAGTGGGAGGTTTGTAGTGAGCAAATTACATCCTCCAAGACACATCCTTCTCTGCTGGCACTGAGCCTCACATACAGTAGCATGTCTGCCATGTGTTGAAGGCTGAGTCCGAAAGCTCTTGCTTTGAAAGCTTAGTCCATAATAAAGCAGTGTCCAGATGTGGGTCTTCAGAAGATGACCGGTTTATGAATGTTCTCATCTCCCCAATGCATTGGTACATTGATAAAGATGAAAGAGCTTTTGGGGACAAGGGGAAAGGGAACCTGTACAAAGGAGGGCCTAGGTTAGAGCAGTCGGATCTCAGGGTCATGCCTTTAGGCATTTCTCTCTCTCCCTGGGTTCCTTCCCATCTCTCTTTGACTCCTGAGCATGCAGAGGCAAGCCACACTCCTCACTATGTGAAGGTACCATTGCTTTTTGCTTCAGTAGAAGCCAACAGACGATGAAGCTAAGTGATCATCCATTTAATCTCTTAACTCTTCTCATAAAACACACAGCCCTCTATTTAAATTCATTTTCTCAGGTATTGTGCTATCCTGACAAAAAGTGAATGCACCAGCCGGGCGTGGTGGTGCAGGCCTGTAATCCCAGCACTCGGGAGGCTGAGGCAGGAGGATTGTTGTGAGTTCAAGACCAGCCTGAGCTACAGAGTGAGCTTAAGGCCAGTCTGAACTGCATAGTGAGACCCTGTCTCAAAAAGACAAAAAAAAAAAAAAAAAAAAAAAGTGAATGCACCTTCCCAACCTTCCCAGAAGATCCTTCTTCTTTGGAAACACATGCACTGAGTAGAAGAAGGCAACATGAGAGAAAGAGATGGAGACAGACAGGGAGATGGAGAGAAAGAGGGTGAGGAGAGGGAGAGAGACAGAGAGACTGAGCGTGCATTGGAGATGAGATATCAAAAACTGATAAACCGTCAAATTGCATTTTTGCCTTCTAGATTCCTCAGTAGAACTCACAGTTCAGCTTTTCATAGTAACCAGCTCTGTGAAAATAATATGTGACAAAAGCACTATCAAAATATATAAACACGAAGAATGTGCAGTCTGACATTTCCACTGTAATTATGCGGGTACACAAATCAGCAAAAGCAGCTGTTGGGGGAGCTGCATTTCATTGACTTAGATTAGCAGAGGTTTGAAAAGGTATTCATTGACTGTGACATCGCGCTGTCTTTTTCATCCCTGAAAGACCGTTCTGTGAGACGCTGTTATGATTCCAATGTCATTCACACTGGAGTAGCAAGAACAAGGCAAGATTTCCAGTAGAATAAGATCTAATTAAGAGAATAATATTTGCTTATTGTCAGTGCCTAATTAGTTTCCCCTGTATTCATGTTTATAAAGGTGGCTCTGTTTTAATTACAGTTCAACAAGCAGTAGTTATGTAATATGTCTCATTGTAGAACATAGAGCTAAGAGACTTGAAGATTGCCTTTCTTCCTTCCTACAGACCAACACACACACAATAGAGATATCAAATAGTTATGTTTCACTCCTTTTTCTTCACAATGTGAGACACACACTAATAAGTTCAGTGAAGTGGGAGAAGAGTGCTATGATTTTATCATTCAATGAATCGGACTTCTGTGGCATATAGCCTGTGAATATGGAGGTTATTAGAAGTTCACTGTATGTTGCATCTTAAAAATGATATTTCTAATCATTTCTTGCACACATTCTTTGCCCTTAGAAATGGATAAAAATGACAGACATGGCTTGTGAAGTACTGCAAACAGCCTTGCATTATAATCACATTCTGTGTTAATGTGTGAGATAAGGAGGAATCAAAGACAATTAAATTATTTTCTCTGCTTACATCTTGAAAGAGAATTTTGATCACACTAATTCCCTTGCATTTGTCATTAGGGAATTTTGTTACATTTAGTCAGGAACACACAAGATCCTCTACATTAGATACCTTCAAATTTCCCATCTTTTTCCCCTTATTTCTTTAATGTCACAAATGAAGTTGTTCCACAAAATAACAAATTAGGATAATGTGAGGTAGTGTTACAAATATTTATTAACATTACAGTGGCTTGAACAAACAGAATCTTGTTATACTTTTATTCATGAAACTATAAAATGAGGATATTTCTGTTCTGTCACAATTGAGCTTCACACTGGAGATTCAGGCCACTGGCTGAACTCAGGCCTGGGATCTCAAATTTTGCTTCTAACTAAGATCTAGAAAGTGAACTAAATAAATAAATGAACAAACAAGCAAGATTCCTAAATTTCTAGCCCAGGGAGGGGCACATTTAAAATTTCTTTGAGTTGATAAAAGCTAAAATATAAGGCATACGTCTGGCAACTATAGTTTGTTGCTGGAATCTTTTCTCCCACTGACAACTCCAGATTAGGAAGAGGAATCCTAGATTCTATGCACGAGCCATGCTTTCTACATAATGCCTACGGAGGGTGCTGCAGAATTACTTTAAGCCATTGTATCTGGTGAATTTTCATGTGAATGTCGAATGTCCTTCAAGAATTATTTTTCTTGCCAATCATTTTTGTTCTTCCAAGTCAGGAAATGGAAATTGCTTTTCTTTACAAATATAACATCTATATATCTTCTAAAATGTAGCAAAATGTTTACATATGATTGTTTAATTGCTTGTCCCTTATGGTCATTTTTAGTATCATTTCTATGCCTTTTTCCTTTCTCACACTGCCTGAGCTGTTTAATTTGCTTCTGTTTCAATTACTGTTTATGCCCTGATGATGTCCACATTTATGTAGCTATTGTAATACTTTTGTTCCTAGATCTTCAAGGTCAATATCAATATCTATGCAAAGATGTTTAATCCTTGATACAGCTTGTGGTTAGATTTCAAACTACTATAAATTGTGATGCAAAAAGGAACCATTTTATTCTCTTCATGGAACTGAGGATGAGTATTCTCTGCATTGATGAAAATGCGATCTAATCTGTGCTCCACTGTAAAAGGAGTTCCCAACTAGTTAAGACAGATTAGTTGACAGTCAGCTGGCAACACCCAGTTGATCTGAATCAGCACAGTGCTTCCTGCTAGGTGTGGAAGACCCGACTGAGGATTGTTGACAATAGCATAAAAGGAGAACAGAGGCGCTTGGGTCCTCCCTGTCACTGCGGATGGCTGTATTTTTTGTTTCTTTACGGGGACCCCTGGTCCTGACCTTGAGCACTGCTTCCTGACTCCTGTTGAGGTCCCTCAGTCTGCTAGCACAAGCACCTCATCTCCTTGGCACAGAATTTCTGGCTTCCACCACTGACTTTTGGGTCTTCCCAGTGCAGATCCTTGATATAGTCTTACTTGAGACATTGCCATGGGCTCTGGGCCTTCAGCTGGACTCATGCAGGACATTGCTGGGGATCCAAGCCCTCAGCTGCATTATTTGGGTCTCTAGCACATGGGCAGATCTCTCAGACTCTCTTGCATTTGATTCTGTGGGTGAATTTTATAACATAGTTCTATAAATTATTTATCTTCTATGAAATCTTTGCCCTTGTAATCCATGACTACAACATAGTCTGATTCACATTTCTGGAGATGATGTTTCCATTAAATGGGTCCATGTACTTGTGTCCTCAGTTCTGGCTCTCATTTGAATCATTTTCTTTTCCTTTTTCTTTCTAATATTTTTTTCTGAGCTTTTAATTACTAAACAGACTGCCTTAAAGATAATGTAACACTTTTCCCTTCCTTTCCCTTCCCCTCCCCTTCTTATTTCTCTCTCTGTCTTTCTGTCTCTGCCTGTCTGTTTCTGCCTTTGTGTTTGACTCTCCCTCTCCCTGTCTATCTCTCTTTCGGTTTCTCTCTTCCTCCCTCCTACCTTCACTCCCTACCAGTCCTCTCTTCCTCTCTCACTATTACTGTTTATAGAGTCATGAGCACAGCCATCTTGGTTGTAATTGCCATCTTGTCAACAGGTCACCCTGGCACAAATTCCAAACATTATAGGATAAACAATATCATTAAGATAATGGAATATTTTTGCTATGCACTGAGGACTGGCTATCTCTTAAGTGCTGTTAGAAGTTTTAGTGATTTTGGGGAAAGCCCAAGTATATTCCACAAAGTCACAAATTAAATGGCTACTTTGACATAGTAACTCCTTCCTGCTTTGCATTGTGTAGATTCTCCTGTCTTGTTACCAAGCAAAATATGCTTCTGTTATAAATGCCTCACAAAATGCATGTTGTACAATTCTGTATTTTCCCATGTCTTTTTTCAGTTGACTGGTACCCTCTGCCTTTGGCCGATAATTCCCATGCTCCTGGTTTTTATTCATTTCACCATAGAGGTTAAGTCTTGAGATACTTAGATTTCTACTTGGTCACCAGTGTCTCTAAGATATTTCGAACGATATTTCCAAATATCATTTCTGCTACAGTGTATAGGTCAGGCAAACAATAAAATCAATCAAAATATAAAGCCAATGAATTATACTTATCTCTTCAAGGAATTTGAAGCCATCTTTCATCAGTATATTCCATTCTTCAGTGATAAATTACTCATAATGCAAAGTATAATTATACTCTCCCAAATTCCCCAAATTTCATCTCATTACAGCACTGGCCTGGGTCCAAGATCTTCTAATGAGAGTCAAGGTCATGTGTATGAGAACATCCTCATGTGGAATCATTCAGGGTGATTCTTCTTACTCTGGAGATCTGTGGATGAAAGAAATTCATTTTGTGACTTGCTCGTGGCTAACACAAAATGATGAACCAGGAAGAATTCATGTCTTGCCTCTTTCCTGTCTTCTGTGTGCCTGATTCTTCATTTATATCAAAAATTGTTGAATTTGCATTTTCAGCTTGCTTTCAGTCCTGAGAAAATACTTGGGTCCAAAAGTTTGTTTCAAATTCACTATTTCTATTTTAGTCTAGAATAACAATTTGATACTCATAGCTTTTATGGGCTTCTAAACTGTTTTTGATATTCACTCTTAGATAACAGATATGGTGGCTTGTTTCTCTGAGTCATAATTTTCTTCAAGTTGATCATATATGAAGCTATGATGGGACACTAGCATTGAGATTCATAGAAACTCTTTTGTTTTTTATTTTTGATTTTTGAGACAGGGTCTCACTATGCAGTTCAGGCTGCCCTTAAGCTCACTTTGAAGCTCAAGCTGGTCTCGAACTCACAACAATCCTCCTGCCTCAGCCTCCCTAGTGCTGGGATTACAGGCATGCACCACCACGCCCTGCTGAAACTTGGTTGTACTGTGAGTTGTTTGCCTGAAATGGTTCCTTCGAAGGCATTTTAACTGGCCTGAAGCCTCTTGGATATGCTGGCACACTTGAAGTCTTAACAAATGAGATTAGAGCCTACACAGGGCATCATTTTTGTATTGAGGCTTCTTGCTGCTTAATGAATATTTTGGTAGAGAATAGAGATGAGAAGTAGATTTATTTTAGAATGAAATGAGTTTTTACTCCTATATAATTCCACTAAATTACCCTCAAAAACTTAATAGTTCTTTTGTTAATTCAATTTTATCTTATTACCTTTCAACATAATAAGTTAGAAGGAATTAATTGCCATATTTTAAAGCATTGCCTATACGTCTCTCAATTAGATCCAGAAGTGAATTAGGTCCTTCTTGCATTTTCTAAATCTCCTTACACAAATGTGTTATCAAAGCTTCTACCACATGGCAATCATCTCTTCCTCTGGCCTCCGAAAGCATTTGCTTATTGCTCTGCAGTCCTTCCTCAGCAGTCTTATTAGGGGATGTCTGGATTTCAACCACCAATGTCATATGCTTAAGATTTTTATTATGGCAACCTATCAATTCCATACAACAATTATTATTATAGTCAACTATTAATATCTTAGAAAGTACTGCAGTATCAATACCTAGTGCAACAACCTTTTTTTATGCTCATGATTATATTTTGACCAAGGATTTGGATAAGGCACAATTAAACAGGTGGCCTGACATCTGTCTGCCGTTAGAGTATGTACACTTTTATCTAGAGAGGCCCACCTAACTGGGGATGTCAAAGAAAGTGCAATAAGAGTCCCCATTCTACATCCTTACATTTTTGGTTCATCCTCTGGTTTCAGATGAGTTTTTCCCTAATTGGGTGAAGATCTCTGCAAATCTCACTATAAATATCCTAGTTTTCCTTAATGCATGGCATTTTTTCTATAATGTGCTTATTTTAATAAAGAATGCATGCTGACTTGATCTTTTATCTTATAGGAACAGATCTTGCTACTTTCTAGTTCACCATTATATCTCCACTAACAGCACTACACTGCTGTGGCATGAAAGGGAGTCATTAGATTTTTAGTGAGTTTTGAAGCCATCCCGTTCTTTTCTCACTGGCAACCAGATATCTCAATGGCAGTCAAGAGGTTCAATCCTGAGTGTGCTGCACTGCCCCCTGCCCCAGGGCGCACTGAGACTACATTTGAGGCAGGGTGTGGTGGTGCTCACCTTAATCCCAGCCCTTTGAAGGCTGAAAATTAGAGGATAACTATGAGTCTGATCTGTGCAATGAGAGTATGTAGACTCTGTACTGCATACATTTTATTTTATTTTAGTTTTTACTGTATCACTACAAACTTTATTAAGAAACCCATCTTTGTGTGGGATTTTGTTTACTGTTTTTAAATTCCCGTTTTATGAACTGGTTTGGTCAATCAACCACAACACTTTCCAGTGCACATACTAGAAAGAACCAAAAACGTAAGGATGTAGAATAGGGACTCTTATTGCACTTTCTTTGCCATCCCCAGTTAGGTGGACCTCTCTAGATAAAAGTGTACATACTCTAAAGGCAGACAGATGTCAAGTGAAGATGGCATGGCTCAGAATCTCCCAGATTTTCCCCATCTCTCGACCTTCTCTGGCCTCCCACTCAACCTTTTCCACCTCCACCACCACCTCCTACACCATCACGGGGTTTCTAGACCGAGGGCACCACTCACGGGACTTGAACCTTGACCTATGCTTCTTGCGGCATCGCCCATACAGCTTTGAAGATTGACTTCAGGTGCATGAAGCTACAGAAGCCTCCTCGCACTCCTTTAACTCCCCCCATTTCATTCTGAGAGCAGCAAACTTTCCTGAAGTTGGTTGCGGGCAAGAGCTTAGCATGGATTGGCTGTCCCTTAAATAGCGGTTATTCAGGTCAATCACAGCCTTCCCTGCATCCTTCTCATGGTGAAACTTGGCGTGCACACTCCCTGCAAGGTGGCCTCCCAGGTTGTCACAGGTGTTCTGCTCCACTTCACCACACGTCTCCTCCACCTCTGTGAAGCCCTCCTCAAAGAACTCATCAGAGTGCTCCTGCAGCTCCTAACCACTCAGGGTGCAGTGCAAACCGCCAGCAGACTGGGAACAGTTTTCAGGGTGACAGTAGCTGTTCAAGAGGGCAGCGGTCTGGTTAAGGGTCAGTTTATTGTGCAACCGAGAGCACGTGTTTCCATGACGACATGCTCCAATTTTGAAATAAAATGAGCAGTTGACTTTGCCCTTTATGATGCCGAAGATGCAGGCCAAGCACTACACCATTTTCTTCCAGCTATGGTCACCAACACAGCTGCCAACCTAAAGACATTTAAAAAAATCAGTAGAAGTCAGACTCAGAGTGGCACACATCCACTGGTCCAGATCTAAACATATATAAACCGTGCCAAAATATACTAAGACAAGGTGAGCAAAGCAAACTTCATGCCATAATTGAGAGTGAGGAAACCAAGATTTTGTCTAGCAGAATGATATGTGAAATATGATCTGAGAGGCCTATAAAACCAGATAAAAGAGAATCCTGCTGTTAAAAATAGAGGAACAAAAGAGATAAAAACAAACTTGAGCAACACTGAAGCACATAGCCATCATCCCACCTAATTTTGATTGGGAGAGGAAATTAACATATACAAAATCTTAAAGGATTTTTGAGACAGTTTTCATTTAAATAGGAACTATGGTGAATCACTTAGAATCTCAAATGCTAATATCTTTCTAGAGTATCAAGTCATTTCTTTGGCCAGGGTGAGTTCCTGGAATTCTTCTGGGCTTTCCAATGACTGTGGGAGGCTGGACATGTACAGGAGTTAAGTCTATAAACTATGATATTTGGTTTTGCTTTCTTTTTCAAAAAAAGGCTAGGGAAGACAGAGAGCTGAAACAAAATCAAAGGAAAGAAAACCATAAATGGGGAAGAATAATCAATAATGACTTGAAAAACTGAAGCATTGCTATTCCTTTCTAAAATGATTGAAAAGTGTATGTGTTTGTGAATTTAGTAATTAATTTAAAGAAAAGAATATCTGAGACTGAGACAAATTCTGTTTGATATTTTGAAAACTGTCTTATGATCATCAAGCTGTCTGGCAAATAGTGCCTAAGCTTTTGTCCTTATTCTTATTCTCCTTTCTTAATCTTTTATTTATTTATTTGGTGCAGGGCCTCACAACTCAGCTTGGACTCTTAGTGCTCCTGCTGTCTCAGTCTCCCCCATGCTGGGATTACAGGCATGCTCCATCTTGCCCAGTTTAGGGGACAGGCTCAGCAGTATGGGATGTGGTGTATAGGATCAAACCCAGGCCCTTGTGCTTGCCAGGCAAGTAGTTAGAATGCCAATTCTGCTTTTTTTAATTTTTAGCCACATGCATAAACAATCTTCTAGACCATCAGAAGCAGCTTTTTCTTTTGTACAAAGTGTCGAACTTGGAACCATGTGTCTGCAAGGAAGGCACTTGCACCATTGAGATATATCCCTGGCATAAGAGGGTATACCTCTTTATCAGAGACATGTAAACTTAAGACAATATATGTAAATGCATAAATGTGTAAATGACACACTTATAAGTTATCTGCTCATAAAAGATCTGAGTGGTCAATCTTTATACTATTGTTGAGATGGCCTCATTCCCTTAGATATACACAAGTACTAAATCCACATATACTGCGATTATGAACTAATATTCATGCACACACACACACACACACACACACACACACACACACACGGACACATGCACGCATGTGCCCCCACCCCACTTATCCAAGCCCTGGATATCTTTGCTGAAAATTAAATGGAAAAAGGACTTACTGGAAATTTTGGGATAAGAGAAGCTTACCATATCAGAATCTCCAAAAACATTACTGTCCATCAACCATGCCTGCCACAAAATGGGAGAACAGGAGAATTCTCTAGAGAATTTAAACCATAGCAAGCAGAAAAGTAGATACACAGAGCCAGCAGCTCCTGCTTCAGAGGTCACACTGACCCACAGTGCAAGCTGTACAAATAGGAAGCAACAGGTGTCCATCACTGCAGACAGAAATAGCATTTACCTATAGAAAAACTGATGCTTGTGAATAGGAGCACTGATGGGATCAAGTGTCAAGATCTAGTGATTACTGTCCTTGCTACTGTGAATAACAGAGAAAGTAGCTAGAAAAGATGTCAAAAGGGAAATGCTCCTAGGAAAATGCTGCTTTTTGGTAGATTGTAAACATGGGAATTAGCTCATGTCAAGGATACATGAAGAAAATGCAAGAGGAAAATTATAGAATTGGAAGTGATTATGAGCCTGCTCCAAATGGTGTCATTTGTCAAAGGATCCTCTTTTCACTGTGCCAACAGGAAGGAGTCCTGGCAAACTAAGAATCCTCTTCAGCCACCCTAACATTTCACTCTGTCAGCATAATTTGGGCCTGCAGAGATATCTCAGTGGTCTAAGAGCCAGCCTATTTTAGTGCAAGTACCAGGTTCTATCCCTGGCACCACATGCCTTGCGAGCTCCATGCCAAGTGTGCCACCAAGACCGGGTGTGGAGGTTCATGTCTGAAGTCCCAAAACTGTGGAGGCTGAGGCAAGAGGAGCACTATGGGTTTGAGTTGTGTAGCAAGACCCTATAACAAAAACAGAAACATTTTTACAAATGTGCGCTCATTTTTTAAAAAACTTTTTAGGGCAATATAAGACTAAAAATTAATAAAACATGCCTAATCAGATTTAATGTGTTAAAAAATTTAAAATGTTTCACTGAAGAATAAATTTCCAACCTTCACTTTTTGTCCCTCCTCATTTTTTATTGCTTCCTTTTCTAAATTTGTCCTCTTTACTTCTTTCACTCCCCACCCCTCCATCTGTACTAGTGTAATCATTATGGTTGAATCACTTTCTATTGTTCATGGAAGTATAATTGATGCATTAGTAGCTATTTACTGTATGTTAATATTTGGTTTGGTTTAGCGTTTATACTATAATTATAAGACTCTTCTATGTTTAAGAGTGGCACATGGATGGGTTTTATGGTATGTCAATATCCAGGTTGCCTTTGATGTTATTGTCGCTGATTGCTTATCACTGAAAGGGTAGCTTCATTGTTACTACTAGTTGATATTCTCTGTATGCTAATATATGCATTGCCTGTGTGTCATTAACAGTTCTGGGGTCCATCTCCAGAGAGAACTGGTTTGGAGCAAATTACACTTCATGCTCCTTTTCCAAATTAAGGGAAACAGTTGAGTCTGGGCATGCAGACAGAAGCCTATAGTTAACCACACCAAGAGTGCATCAGTGAAAAGCAGACACTGACAAGTGATGTGTCACTAAGTTAGATCCCTAGCCTGGTCCTGACCTTGATAAGCAGTGCAGTCAGGAACTACTTTCCATGCAGTTCCTAGCAGGCCTAGGGAGCTCTTCTGGTCAAGAGAGAAGTTAGGTCCTAACAGCTTTCTTTGCACTCCATTGTTTGCTCCTAGCTGATTTCAGTGTCACCAGACTTGCCTGCTGACCACTTTCAGCCAGTAACCTTTGGTTTTCTTGGCTCTGTCTGCTACCCGTTGATACTTCCAGGGGCCTTTGGTTTTACCAGCTCTCAGTGTGTACAGCTAAGCATTCTCTGACCAAGAGAGAAATCATGAACTGGCAAACCATCCATCCTCAGAGAAGCTTTGTCAGGGTGTCCACTGCAGCACAGAAGAAATAGAGCACAGACAGACCCCAGATGATGCTCTGAGTTTGTTCACTAGGATTCTCAAAAGGAGGGCAGCAGCTCCTCAAGGAGCTGAGGTGAGCTACAGAGGGACAGACTCCATCATAGGGCACAGAATGGAGTCAGGCTAGTGACCGAAGACTCCAGCAAAACCAGGAATGGAAAATGATATCACCATCTACACAGTGGACATAAAATCTCTTGCCAACTATTTTAGGTCTGATATAGAAATACCCTTTAATAATGATGGAACTAGTCCATATTTTTACTTATTGAGATCTGTGGAATAAGCTTAAATATCTCTAGTTCTAAATCAAGCACATGCAGGTCAGCCAACCTCAGAAAGTGGTCAAGGCCTCCAGTAAATAAATTGTCCATTGCTGATCTTCAAATGGTCTCCTGGGAGTTGTGGCTCACACACTTGAAAATCTTGGAGAACATTTTCCTAATTAGCAAAAGTAGTATGAACTACTGAAGAAAAAGCTAAAAAAAAAAAAAAAAAAAAAAAAAAAAAAAAAAAAAAAAAAAAAAAAAAAAAAAAAAAAAAAAAAAAAAAAAAAAAAAAAAAAAAAAAAAAAAAAAAGCTTAACTAATAACTATCCTGAGTGAATTTCCCTTAACTCCTCTCTAAGGGTATAAATAGTGGTTTTTACTAAGTTAGTTATGTCACTGATTACAGCTGTAGCCCCCATGGATTTGCTAAATAACTGGTGATACAAATGATGCTATAGTAGGTTATGTTTTTTCAAAAAAAAACTTTTTATTGATAGTTCCTTTTTGAGAAATACCTTGTACCAAATTATATTTAGTATTAAATTTATATTTTTAAATTTATTTTTTAAATTAATTTATTTTTTTAATTGAAGAACAAATAGCAATGAGACACTTTCAAGACAAATTAACAAGACAGATTTGATAAATTAATACATTGCAAACTGTTTTCATAATGTTTCGGTATCGTACAAGGTACATATATGGTATTATACTTACAGACATTATTATAGGAGATGTCTCTAATCAGTCAATTAAGAGTGCAGCTACAGCCATCCTCCTCCATCCCGCCCGCGCACGCCCAGCCCCAGAGACCTCCCAAGACAGCAAGACCCACGCCAGCAGTCTACCCAATCCAGCCCACGTGGCCCAGCCAGAGACTGGCCTGAGACAGTGGCTGACTCCAGCAGCCTCCTGGATCCTGCACCAAGCTCTGCCAGTGAGAGCGAATATGCACGATTCACCAGGCCTCGCAGATCAGTGAGAGTGTGGTGAGTCGGAGGGAGAGCTTTGGCTTCTTCCCACGCGTGCTACGCGGATCCCTGTCCCCAACCCCTCCAAGCCAGTGACTGGCCTGAATCCTCAGGACCTCCCCGGATACCCTGCCCTAAAGCTCAGTGATCGAGTGGGAATTTCCCCGATTCTCTGGGCATCAAAAGTCACTGAGTGTAGAATTCAAGGCACGCCGTGCCCGAGAGACATTTCACAGGGATGACCTGCCCGCCACCCCCCATTGCCCGGTGACAGCTCCAGGCACACTGTGCCAGAGAAACATTTCCAGGTGACTACTGGTCCCACCCCACAGCCCCAGACCCAGTGCAGGTTGGCCTGGAGTGAGAACTCCAAGCCTGTCACGCTGGAGGGACACATCTCAGCAATCCACGGTCCCATGCTACGGACCGAAACCCAGCACGGCCTGGCCTGTAAGAGAGGGCTCTAGGCCCACTGCACCAGAGGGACCTTTCCCAGCCTTCTCGGGTTACAGCCTGCAGACCTAGACCCAGCACAGGCTGGCCAACCCAGTACAGCCTACTCAGTGAATAAGATCATCCACTATCCTTTTGTGAGCCCAGAAGACCCACCAAAGCCCAGGCCCGCCCATCTGGGGAACGACCTATCTGACACAGGAGGGCTGACCCCGGGAACCAACAGAGGGGAAACAAAGGAGCTGCAGCAAAAAAGGAACTGAACAAAACAGCTAGACCCAGGATAGGCATAACTGGAAAATCTCAAACTTAATAGACTGGCACCCGAATCTCATAACAAGCTAAGGTTATAGCTGCACCAAAGGTCAAAGATCAGTGCTATACAAAATGACAAAGACAAGGGGAGAAATGCAATCCCAGACCTCGAGTCCATCAGGAAGGGCAGAGGACACGATCTCAGCTGCAAAGAATGAACGAACAGATACAGCAGCAAAGGAACAACAGCAGAAAGCTATAGAGGAAATAAAATGAGAAGTAATTCGCCAAATTAAAAAAGATATATTTGAATACATAGTATCTGAAATCAAGAATGAATTCCAGAAACATTGGGTGGAAAAACTATGCTCACCCAGAAAAAGTGCAGAGAGCACTATTGCAGATGATATATATAAATTAACAGCACCTGAAACAAAGAAACAACAGCAAAAAGATCATGAGGAACTCAAAGCAGAAATAAGTTCTGAAATAAAAAAAAGAACTTTTTGAAGACATAGGATCTGAAATACTGAAACAAGTCCAGAAATATACAGAGGAAATCCAACTTGGAAAAAACACAGCAGAAAAAGAATTAATAACTACCTCTAAAGAAGACATGGATAAAAAAATTGAGGAGATCAGAAATATGACAGATTCCTTGAATAAGCAGTACAGAAAAGAAATAGAACACATGAATCACAGTCAAAGAGATATAGAAGAACTAAAAATATCAATCACGAGTCTACAAAACCATCTGAGTGAAAGCGAAGACAGAGTTTCAGATCTTGAAGATGCCGGAGCAGCTAGTGAAAAGGTGAGAAAGGATCTCTTAAAAACAACAAGAATGCAGGAAAAAATAATCCATCACCTGCAGGATGACGCCAGAATGAACAATGTGAGAATAATTGGTATCAACGAGAATGAAAGAGTCAACAAAAATGACATAAAAAGAATTTGGGGAGAAATAATTGCAGAAAACCTCCCAAATATGAGGAAACAATCCAACATTCAGGTCACCGAAGCATACAGAACACCAAATAATCTCAAATTAAGTAGAAACATGATGAGACATATAATAGTTAAGATCGCAGAAATCTAACACAAAAATAATATACTGAAAGCTGCTTGAGACAAGAAGGAGCTCACATTCAAAGGAAAACCCATCAGAATTACAGCCAACTTCTCTACACAAAAAATGAAGGCAAGGAGAGCATGGAGCAGAGTTCTTCAAGTCCTACACGAAAACAAATTACAACTCAGACTACTATACCCTGCAAAACTCTCTTTCAAGTTTGATGGAGAAGTGAAATACTTCCACGACAAAGAACAACTAAAGAATTTCATGTTGACAAAGCCATCCCTTCACAGGCTGCTGATAGAGGTTCTAGAGAGAGACCACAATGACCAGAACTCCATGCAAGAGAATGGAAGGAACCCACTAAACAGGACAGTCAATTAAATACAGGTTAAAAGGGAGTAAACAATACCAGTTAATACCATGACAAACATAAGTCAGCACATTTCAGTTATAACCATCAATGTAAATGGACTCAATTCTCCAATTAAAAGAAATAGACTGGCACAGTGGATTAGGAAACAAAATCCAACAATATGCTGTATACAAGAAACACACTTAACACAAAAG